>JAVCKT010006414.1:319-20276 GCA_032273925.1 Rhynchotus rufescens | reverse complement strand
CTGCCCGAGTGGCGCCCGGCGCGGAGGGAGGGAGCTCTGGGCGGTGACCGGAGTCCCCGAGGGCTGCAGAGCGGCTGGGCCGGTCCCCTGGGCACTTGGAGGTCTCTGGCGCCGTGTGCGCTCCCCTGGGCCCAGCTGCAGCCGCGCTGGAGGCCCCGGGCCGGCAGCACCTCCGGGCAGAGCCTCCGCCGCTGCCCGAGGCCGTGCTGGGACCTTGGCCCGCGGTGGGCATCGCCCTGCGGGTGCTTCCTGTGCCCAGCGGGGTTAATGCGGTGCAGGAATCCAGAATCTGTTTGCACACACATGCACACACACACACGCGCGCACACACACACACACACACGCACACCCACCCCTCGGCCGCGGCCCGGCGGCTGCTGCAGCTGCAGTCAGCGCGTGTCGCTCTGTCGCTGCGCTCGGCGCTCCCTGCGCCGTGTCCTAGCTCAGCCTGTCCAAGGGAATAGCTCCCCGTGCGCGTGGCTGAGGCCAGGTGCTCGTGTGCCCTGCCGCAGTCGCGGGTGTAAATATCAAAATACGGCCATGTGTTTATGCAGTGTGAAAGCTTCCATGGGCTAAGACAGCGTAGCCCGCAAGGCAGCGCGGCTGAGCCTGGCTTGTGAACCCTTTTTTTTCCCGTTTTATTGCATTTCAGAAATGTCTGAACTTAGGATCTGAAATGATGCATTTAATTTCCCAGTGATTCCTCAGAGATGTTCAAGGGCAGCCACAGGGCAGGCTCACCAAGGTCTCAAGTGATCATAAAGGCCTGGGCGGATGAGGAGAGCCCAGGTTTTGCAGAGCTTGCAGTGTCTCCTGGAACTGGGACTAGCAGAGTGGTGCTCAGCGCTGGCCAAGAAACCAGCCCCCCAGTTTGTTCTGTTCAGAACTGCCCTGAGGGACTGAAGGACAGAAATGGGGCCAAGGACAGACCTTGCCCATGGTCACCACAGTCAGGAAAGGAAGTTCAGCAAAGACAGAGGAGAGATGCGAGGCTGTGCCCGGCTCTGCTGCTGCCTTGAGTGCTACGGGGTGTGTGACACGAGGCACTTGGGCAGCAGGGTCAAAAGAACTTACATCTGTGCCCTTCTTTGGACGGTAGGAATGTTTTAATTGAGAAATTTGTTTTAATTACATTAGGTGATATCACAGTCTATTTTACAAGTTCAGGGTAAGAGGACATGTGGACCAGTTACACAGAAATCCAGTGAAAGGATAAAAAACTAAACCATGAGAAATGGAAAGGTTAACTTAATTCCCAAAAAAACAAAATGCATGGAGAGGTGGTGTGAGTGGAAATGGGAGATTACAGCAAGATCCAGAGAAGTACAAAGGATGAGACTAACATAATTTACAGTATTGGTTCTGCATGACCATTGTTTGCCCGTTTCCAGAGACAGTCTTTATTCCCCAACCCTTCGCTGAGCAGCTGGCCATGTCTCTGAGGGTTTGGTCTGGTCTTGTCGGAGCAGAAAGCAAAAGAACGGATGGGCAAAGGTCACAACCCACGTTGAGCTGGTCCCCAGGGTCACCACCTACAGGAAGTGTCTTCCACTGGATAGTCAGGGGGTTCTGCACCAAGAACTGCATGGAGGAAAACTAAAAGAGCCCCAAAAAGCCCCATCTCAAACGTAGAAAAGTCTCACTCTGGAAGTGCTTACGAGGAGGTCGTCATCATAGAACTTGGTTTCTATAATAACATTACCGCTGTGGAAGAAAAAGAGAAAGAGATATTAGAAGAATGCACAAAACAATAGAAACTGCTCATTTTAATGCTCTCACCAGCCTGGGTGAACTTGCCTAAATAACTTGGTTTTGGGAAATCAATCTGGCAGCTCTGCTGTGGGTCTTGTCGTCTGTAACACTGAATATGGGAAGAGTGTGAGGTTTTTGCTACAGACTCGAACTCAGGTGTCAGGGAATGTTCTCACGGGATGTTCCCAGTTGTTCTGGGAACCTTGTTTATCACGAAGTGCCACATCTCCATCTTCTCCTGCTCTTGAGGAAACACTGAGACAAACATGAGGTCCTTGGGAGCATCAGAAGGTGAGTGGGTCTGCAAGTCTCAGCAGCTGAAAGCTGGTATCTCTGGGCTACAAAAACACTTTGGATTCCTCTGGGCTGGTGATTTTACTGAACAGCCCTCAAAAACTATTCTAGGAGAGCTCCAAGCATCTGGAGCTGCTCAGTAGAAATGTAGAGACACCAGGGAAAGAATGGGAAACTGGAAAAGCCCCGTGGTCACTTGTCACCTTCAGAGAGCCCAGTCCAGAAAACTGCTCAGCTTCCTTGAGATGATCAAGGCCAACCTGTCAGATGTCCTCTTCTTTCTTTACTCCAATTCCGAAATCCGTCTCTGTTGGTACCGACTAAAAGCCACCAGCTCCAGGAGCCACGGATGCATGCAGCATCCCTGAGGTTCTGCCACGGAGCGCTCCTCCAACGCCAATGCGCTCCTCTGAGGCTGCCATCTCTTTGGCACGTGCTGTGCATGGGAATGAGGGAGAGTTCCCTTCTCGGAGCCTTCTCTGGGGCTGGCGTTGCTCCAGCCACGGGGGCTGCAGAGGGAGGTCTTCCCGAGGCCACAGCGACCTTGCACAGGCACTGGCTGCTCTGCAGCTGCTCCGTGTTGGCAGCAGGAGGCCTGTTCCCTTCTGCCCCTGCTGCCAACGCGCTCCTCGCGGGTCTGCCTGCACCCACCCAGCAGCACAGCGGGGAAGGGGCTTTGGTCAGTGAATGCAGCTTCCCAGGGGCCTCCCTCCTGCAAGGAGCTTTTTTCCTTCCTCTCGTGGGTCGCAGCTCTCCTTTGGGCAGGCGCTGCCCTCATCACAGGCCTGCAGACAGCACCAACCTTCCCGAAGCCCGAGCGCTGCAGCAGCCCGAGCTACGTGCATCAGAGGAAGGGGTGTGAGTCCCGTTAGAGGTGACTGTAAAACACCCTATTTTCTAGTTGTTAGGGGTTTTTCTTTTTATCCCCAGATACAATGCCATACAACTAAATGCTCATTTAATATTTCAGTGTAAAAGACACAAAGATGGCAAAACGGTACCGTGAGGAAACAAACACTAGAGCAACTCCAATGAGTGATACATCACCTGAATAAGACCCACCTTCAACGAGATTCAGTTATCAGTAGCTGGATTTGAAAATGGCCCAAATACCTCTTATTTTTTTGCCTGGATGCAAAGGGCACTGGGCTGCAAAGCATGTTTAAATCCTCTCACAGATCACTTTTCAAAAAAAGAAACCAGCTCTGACAAAGGATCGGTTCCAGTTTCTCCAATTTTCTACTGCTATATTAATGCAAATTGGACCTATGGGAAAGAAGGTAATAAGGTTGGCTTAGCCCCTTTCATCTCTCAAGAGCTAGCACTAGTGAGGCTGAATCAGCGGAGGGAGCAGCTCCCTCTCCTCATTCCCACCGTGGCCCGCGAGGAAATGTCATGCACTGCTTTTTCTTGGCCTGCTCTCGGATTCTCTAGCCCCAAGACACTCACGTTAAAACGTTAGCTGGCATCATCTGTGATTCAGGTGCTGCCTCTATCAAGGACTGCCAAGTGTTTGTGGAGTTAGGAATCACAAAACCGAATTCAAAGAACCATTCTGCAAAGTAAAAAGAACATCCAGAGGCACGTGAAAGGGGGGAAACCCACAAGCGGCCCGTTAGCTTTTCACCTGACAGGCTGGAGAACTCCCTGCACTGCCCTACTGGGCTGCCAGTATTTTACATTTAAATGATTTGGTAGAGCTTAAACTGCAGTGAACCCTGTCCTCTTCCTAAGGCAGGTGCTCCCTGTCTAAGTGCAGTAGTCAGGCAGCTTTCCTTAGCACTGAGTGGAACCACCAGGGCTTAATCGGAGTCGGGGAATCACATTCCCCCTGTTTTGGACATTCCCCAGATCTAGTTCAGATTAAGTGCACAACCGCTTCCCAAAATACAAGAAGCTCCATGTTTTATCTCCCCAACACCGTGTAATTAAGGCTGCAGAGGAGGGGACCAGAAACCTATCTCCGTGCCTGAGTCAGCCACTCCATGGCACGAGGAGAGCAGCGCCCAGGCCACCTCCTGCTGCTGGGGACAAGCAGGAGGTGCTCCTGAGGAAGACACAAATCCCCACACTGGGCGCCTCTAAACCAGCCCGTTTCCCAGCCCCAGGCAGCCTGCGGAGGCTTTCTGCCCTGCAGCATGATTACCCAGCTTTTTTGCTTACATAACTAAGTGTTAATACACTTATGAAATGCTCTGCCTAATGCCATGGCCCATTAGTCCTGCCGAGTGCCTCAGTGCTACTCTGAAAAATTAAGCCCGCCACGTTCCAGCCCTCCTAGTCCCCGTGATCCCTGTCCTAGCGGGGCTGGCCCCGTGTCCCTGCAGGCTCAGCACACACCTACCTTCTAGACACTGCCCCTTGAAATAAACTTTCTGTTCCAGGCGGAATTTTTCCATTTGTTCTGCCGAGGAAAAGTTTAGCTCCCGAGACACTGCTTTGCACTTCAGGATTTTTTTAGGAACTCGAGCTGTCAAACAGAGAAACAACCATTATTTTGGGCACAGTAAAACCAACATTGCTACTTCAAGGGCTTTTGTACTATACTTTGAAATAAGGATTAGTGGCAGGGCAGGAGCATGGTAGGAGAAACACAGGCACAAAGGAGCCCCTCTGCTTTCTTTTTACGCTGGTGATACTGAGATACAAACAAGCTGGCTACCTTGTCCACAGCCAGGAATGAAACCTGTGACAGAACCAGGAGCACAACCTGGGCTTTCAAACTCTTGGTTCGCAGCCATTTTCTACTAAAACCCACAATCCCTCAAGTTAAAATATGAGATGTGGCTTCAATTATTACACCAGGAGGCGAGCCGAGGGTCACACACAGCCAAGAGACTGCTGTGTAGGTCGAATGTGTCAACTCTTATCAATTCTGCAGAAAAATCTCTATTTACATTTTTTATTTCAAATTCACTTCACTTTTTTTTACCTCATTTGCTTTAAAAAGATACAGGAGGATGAAGTCTGACTCTCACTGGTTAGGACATCAAAACATGCTAAATGTAAGCACAGACTTTATCCTAAATGTAAAGTCCTGTTTATTGTTAGCCAGAGCATAGCCTATACCTGCAATTTACTTAAGCAAGTATATAACTCACACACATTTATTCAGGTAGTAATTCTGATTAGATTACAAAGTGATGAATGGAACATTTATTATTTACCAAATGACTGGTTTGGGGTCAAACTGCACTTAGCTAGAAAACAGAATTTAATTAAAATATCAGTATCATTATGTTTTTAGATAATTAAATCTACCTTAAATATTTGGGTCACGGAAGAAAAAAGCTAGTTTATCCTGCCAGATTTCGTTTTTAAAGCTATGTATTTTCCTAGTCAATGGAAGGACAATTTGTTTTTCATGAATGAGAGCTCACTGTGGTGACTAGAAACAAGCCAGAGCTGGCTGCAAGGGATCTCAGCAACCCACTTGTAGCTTGGTTTATTGGAAAAAAACCCAAACTTGACTGTGTTGCATTTCCCAGACTGTGTGCCAGTTCCGAGTGCACTGCTACTGAATTGGGAAAACTGGATATGTGGAAAGGCTCCTGCTATCAAAGAGCTGCCCAAGCTCCCAGGAAATGCCAGGTTCAGGTGTCAGGCAGGGGTTTGTCACAGCTTTCAATGTCCTGGCTTTAAAACTTCATCAGCAACCCAATACCACATGAATGCTCTTTTTATTTGGTGTAAGTGGTAATAGTCAGTTTAGGTATACATACAGTATGATGGTTTGAATTTGAATTTTGGTTTGAATTTTCTTTTCTTGCTGTGCTATACATGAATGTCCCCTCTCTCTCAGGGACGACCGTCCTCCTCCTAATCTTTTCAGTGGGCTTTCCTAAGAGCTCTTCTCTGCATCTGCTGCAGTTTGCAGACATACATCTTGAAGACGGATGGCCAGGCTGGCACACCAGATAAGGTGCTAACAGTTCTTTGTTTAGTGGCTGGCATTAATCTCATACCAAAGTATGTTGTAATTAATTCCCCAGGCCCATTTGATGGAGGTGAGGGTTCCTGTTTTATATGGAGCAAAATCTGAGGCACAGGGAGGTTATAGGATTTGCAAGTGGGAAACAGGGCAAAACAAACACTCGTGAGACACAGCTCCAACCACCCACGCTGTCCCAAAACGCCTTCCTGTAGTTTGTGACAAACCAAGGCCATGTAACTGTCTGCTAAGACAGAGTGAAGACTATTCAGAAACCAGCTCTGCTGGGGAAGCTTTAATAACACAAGATCTGGGAAGAATGGGAAAATTTCTTGATTCCTTTTTTTTCCTGCTACCTAAAGTCTGATTCCTCATTCCTCCTAGATGTCTTTTCAGCTGCTCTGGACACTGATGCCCAGAATTATACCCTGATTTCAAGATGCTAAAGCAACCAGCCCACAGTTTAAGGAATGAGGTTCCACACTGGTTAATCACCTCATTTCCTTTGGAAGTTGTGTCTCAGTGCCTTCAGCGCAGTCCTATTTGAAAGTGCTGCAATGTCTTCCTTAAATGCAGGCATCCATGGGCACGAGTAATCCCTGTTAAGGTGCGTGGACAGAGCTGTCTCCTGTTAGGTAGCACCCGTATGGGTCTGGGAGCACCGATTAGCCAGGCCCAAGGAGCCAAGGCTGGAAGATGCCCTGCAGAATCGCTCCATCACCGCTCAGCCTTCCTCCTGCTCTTACCTGCACCCTCCACTTCCAGCATCAAGTCACTCTGGACCTGGAACAACTTCCTGCTCCTAGTAATGAGCTCTTTTCATAACGCAGATGAATTTGCCTGTGACTTAAGCTAGCTCTGAAACCAGGGGTCTTGCTGGGACACTACTGGGCACAGAGTTCTGCACAGATCCCCTGTAGGTTCTCTGGGAACAGAAGCATCTTTATAAGCTGGTTGCCTCCTTCAGACACAGATTTTCCAACTAACAGAAAACGCAGGGCCCAGCACTGCAAGGCAGCACTCGGCCCTTGATCCTTAACCAAAACCACATCAATGTCACCAGCGTAATTAAGTGATCAAGTTCAGGTGCTGGACACTGGCGGCGTGATACTCAGGTATCAGGAAAGCCTTCAAAGGCTGAATGAACTCAGTGAGGTGGCACTGCGCAGAGCCGAAGCGAGGCTGATGGCAGGGGACACTGCCCAGCACGGGGCTTGTCCCGAACAGGACAGCGTGGAGAGGTGTAGGAGGGAAGAGGCCTCCCCCGCGCCACCCAGGCCGAGGTGCCGGCCTCCCTCGGCGCCAGGCGGGTTGTCCCTCCGCGCTGGCAGCAGCAGCGGTGCCCGCCGCTCCCCCCGGCCCCAAAGGCACAGCCAGGCCACCCGGTACCTTCATGCTCCACTCCAGGTACAGACAGATCTTCTGTTCCTTGCCAGAGGATTTTCCCCGTTTCTGCATCTCGGAGGTTCATCCAATTTCTGAGTGGGAAGCAGTTAAGGAAAATGAGCCGTGCCCACCCCTAAATACCGAGCTTACAATTCTTTGTTAAGTGGCCCTGAAATCGGCCACTCCAGCCGAGTTACACTCATCTTCCAATTCTCTTGAGACTGAGATGGTTTTTCCCAGAAAATAAAAGAACAAACCAGTCCTTGACCAGGATGAATGCAACAAGTATTGTATACTCACAGATTCAGTTTCCCCTTTAGACTGGAGCTTGTTAACCTCATTTATCATTTCCCACTGCTTCTAAAGGATAAAGGCAATGGATCCAGGCTGCAGTCAGGCAAGAACTAACAGCAAGAGACACTTCTACACAAATACTGTTCTCCATTCCCCCTTCCTGAGAGGAAGAGGAAAAAAAAGAAGTACTTCCTATATGACGTGAAGAGTAATACTAGATTGAACTTGTATTCCTAATTTACAAAAAAAATAAGATCAATGGTGGTTCTGTTGTTGACCTGGTAACTCGCACTCGCTGGGGCTCGTCAGCTGCAGAGCACTGAGGCGAAACTCTCTCCTGCTGCCAAGCGGGGCCGGGCCAGCCTTCCAGAAACCTGGATCACTGAACTAGCCATGGAAGTTCTGAAGGCTGAAATACTCCGGATTTCAAAAGGCTAATTAGTGGAGATCTTAAGCATTCCTTTGAAAAATCCCTGCCGTTCTATGACTCCGATGTTTACACGTCAGAATAAGGGGTCTGCCCGGCTGGCCAGTCCCGTTTGGAAGGGGCTCCTTCCAGAAGGCCCAGGCCCCGCGGCAGCTCCTGGCCCAGCTTAGCGCGGCTCGGAGCAGTCACTATAAGCACAGGCAGTCTAAATAAAGCAGGATCTGTGAGATCAAGGGCACGCGAATCAGCTCCTTGCTGGCAGCAAGGCCAGGCCTTGGTCCTCAGGCCTCTTTTGCTTGTGGCAGCACAACCTTTGTGCTCAGCAACGTCCAAATTTCCACAGCAAGAGAAGCAGCAGAGTCTAAAAGGACAGGGGGAAAAACAGTACAGAGCTTTCAGCGCAGCCTGGCAGGAAGCCCCTTGGACAAAACTCTGGAAATTCTCTGGGAGAGGGAGAAGCAGCAGCTGCTCAAGGAACTGCTGACTGGGAAGGCAGAGGAAGAGGCAGTATGGACCTTGACAAAGGTATAAATAGGAGCTGTCAGAGATGTGCATATATAATTCATTCTCTAACATACCTAGTTTCCATGCAGGCTCACACAAACTCCTCACATGGATCTTTTTTTTTTTTTTCCCGAAGCTACAGGGAAGAAACAGAGGCTTTAGCAAAGTTTGTTTTACACGGTAACGTGTTGTGAAATGTTGCCTGTAGAGCAGCGAAGGGAAGACGGCTGCTTCCGAACCGCTGTGAGGAGCCTTCCCCGTGTGAGGGCCAGCCGGACTTCCCGAGTGCCCCGAGGGGCAAGAGGAGCGGGGAGGACACGTGTGTGCAGGGCACGTTGACTGAGATGTGGCCTTACAGCTTCCAAACCTGGCAGCAACGTGGAGTGCAGCAGGCACATGGCCATATGCTACCTCTGCATCCTGCACCGAAAGTGGAAACTGCTCCCCGCCTTCCACACTTGGGGAGAAAATGGGAATCCACAGCGATAAGTCTCATGCTGATGGCAAGGAAGGTGCCCTCCATGAACTCCAGGAGCCTAAACCTCTTCCTTACCTCAGCTGGAAGGGTTCAGCAGAGCGGCGGGAGCTCCCCGAGGTGTGGGGGAGCGACAAGCAGCATCAGCAGGGCAGCAGGGACCCACAGCAGCAGCACGTGCCCCGCGTGGCTGCTGCCTGGGAAGAGCGAAGCCCCGGTGGGACACGACTGCCCCAGCCCTGCTTCACAGTGCCAAAGACCCCACGTTCTCAGATGCACCTTCCCCTCGACAAACACAAAACCCAGCCCCAGGGAAGCTATCTGCGTAGAAAGCAGCGTGCCATCTATCAAACGCCACGTGTGAGAGGCAAATAACAAATGAGACGATCTGGGCATCCCACAAATTCATTTATCTTCACAACGCCCTGCAATGCAAACACCCTTGTCTATTAGCGGTACAGTCATGCAGTAAATTGGGCACTCGATTATCAAAAATCTTTATTAGCTTTAAAAAAAAATAAATAAAGAGGCTTTTCAGAAGTGTTTACCTGCTATTTACTCAAGATCGGTTTCAGCAGGAGTGAGGAGCCTGGGCACACGCTGGGCAGCACCAAGCTGGGCACACAGGTACTTCTGGCCTGGGCACCTCACACCATCCAGAAGTGGTGGTCCATCCAGGTGGGACCATCCACCACCCACCCAGCGACTGCATCCAGCTTCCCCACTGCTCTATCCATACTCCAACTATCTCCATCCTGCTTTCTGTCCATCCTTCTTCCTTCCTCCCCTCTCCTCCTTTCCTCCTTCTCTCCCCCCCCTTTTTTTTAATCTTTAAAAGGAAACAAATTCTGCAAACAATTTCCTACATCAAAATTTAGATCATTTTTAGAACCTACTCTAATGTAATTAAAAAAAAAAAAAAAGCAAACCTCATCACTGGTGATTTTTCTTTTTTGCCAAGGGAATACCTGACAAAGGAGCAGCTGTGCTGCTTACCTAGTTAGCAGCTTATCACACTATTTCTGTCAATTTGGATAAAAAGGCTGGTACTAGGACGTACATTAGCATGAAGAAAATGGAGATCTTGAACCAAACCCACACACACTGTTATCTTCTAATGTGTTTAATTGGTTTAAGATTCTTCCACCCCAGCATGAGAGATATTGTTACTAAAAATAAAAAGTGCTCCATCTTCTGAGCAGCAGCGGAGCCCTGCCAGCAGGATGAAGAGGGCACTTTAAGTCCTATTGAACAGGAGAAAGTTCATTAATATGGATTTAACACAATTATTCTTTTTGAAGATGCTCATGTAGAGTCACCTGGCAGGGGTAGCTAGAGGGGCAGCAGAGGGCCAGGTTGTTGCAAGTTTGTGAAGTTAAGATAAATTTAAAAAGGAATAATAACAGTGTATCTCTAATTCAGTTTCTCATTCTAAAATCACAAGAACACTTTTCCACCATTAGATTTTCATTCTCCTGGCTTTGGGGGATTTTTTTTTTTTAATGGGAAACAACGCCTGACTTAAGACTCAATAGATCAAATACACTTCAATCCTGAAGGCAAGGAAGGATTAGGCAGAGCAGCAGAAGGAAGGGTGTACTGTTGATCTATTTATATGCCACCACCTATTGGGTCAGCAAAGTCTTACATAAAAGCTTTGTAGTAGCTGGAATTTGACTTGCTTTATATACATGACTTGAATTAGCTTCCTCGCAGACCTACTTTGCTTAGTCTGATGAAGGAGAAAGGCCTGTATTTCCAAATCTGAGCTTTTTTTTCCTTGGATGCTTCTGATCTCGGGGCAGAAATGCTTTCTTTTTTTTTTTCCTATCTGTCACAGACATCACTTCCTTCAAACCATTCAAAATATACAAGCTTATCTCTAAATGTTTTAGCATTGCAAAAGATCCCCATGTATTACCACACTGGTAATTAAGGATAGCCTTGAAGGATGAGTACAACCAAAATGACTCATTTGAAGCAGCACGGAGCTAAAGTTCGGCCCCAATCCCCCTGACTATTACTTGTGTTCTGTAAAGTTTGCCACTTTTTGACGTTAGAGATCTGATCTGCCATTAGAGATCAGTCCATTTTCCTGTTGTTCCTCGCTGTCTAAACCATTCCAAAACCTCAGGAACTGCTGAACTCTTACCTTTCATAAAAGCAAGCCTAATGTTCATGACCACTCCTGGAAGGGAAGGATTTCCATCATGTTTCCCAGCTCCTTTGGTACATGAAGTGCATCACTAAGGACAGTTCATACATGGCAAGTGCAAACAGGATCTCAACAACTGGGAGGAAATAAAGATTTTCCTATGGGATAACTGACAAAGAGAAGGTGGAGCTGAAAGCCCTGAACAATTCAGACCTACATATCTGTGGCAGACCCAGGGAAGCATCTGAATGGTGCAACTTTCCTTCTGGATTTGCCACTGTCTGTTGTGAAAAGCAGGTACAACCAGGCCCTCATGACGTGCGTGTTCCTGATAAGAGAAGATCAACCTCGAGGGAGTTTTACATCAGATATGTGTTTTCCCAGAACATCTGCATCTCAGCTATGTAATTTATATCAATAGTTGGAAGACTGAGGACCAAAATAAGCTATGCAAAATAACTCAAAAAAAGTCAGAATTAAGGAGTAGACCACCCAAACAGCCTGATGAGTCTACCCCACTCATCCTATTCATCCTCTAATCTTCCCAATCTCTAATCTCACTTTTTATTACAACTCCCAAATCCCTCTTCAACCAAACTCTTCTTAATCATGTGCTTACATTTAAGTATGTGCATCCATATTCTGAAGAATCAGGTCCTTGAATTCACTTTGTTTGCACACAAAAGAAATGCTGCTGCCTTTAGTGTTTAATAAACCTCAATGATAAATGTCTTGGCAGTGTGTTTAGCAAACAGGCATCTTTCTTCCTTGCCTAAGGCTGAAATTCAGTATAAAATTGTATTTAAAGGAACTGAGGGTCCATCTACTTTGTTTAATAATAAAAGTACAGAAAGAAAGCAGAAACTAGAAGCTGTTCCTCCAATATATTCCTCGTGGAGCAGAGCACTGTCACCTTCTGCTTGTAGAGAGCAGCTACTCCCTTGAGTTTGTTCCAGCCTAGGCAGACTGCAGGGCAGCTCTTACAGGAGCAGACAGATATTTTTAAAATTTTGCTATTAGAAATGAACTTCTCTGGAGCTGTGCACAAAATACAGGTTACTCTGCTTCCCCAAGCAACGTGAAGTTGGGAACTGGAAAGGTGCTCCACTAAATCCTCAAATGGAAGGAAGCCAATTATTGCTTCAAAGTATTCCTGACGCTCTAGTGTTTATCCTGAGAGAGGCTGCTTTGAAACTCTCCTGCACAGAGCAAATTGCTGTGCAACAGAAGCCAGTGAAATCCGAAGATTAATGAGAAACACATGATAAAATGCAGCAAAGATCCACTGCAACCAACAAAATAATTTCACAGCAAATTATGTATTTTGAGGGATATATTTAAGAGCTATTGCATCACAGCCAAAACCCCACCATGATATTAAGCACTTAATAAACATTCTACTACTTTTATTTCTACCTTTCCCCTTACACCTTTGCCTACAGGTGCTTTCTATATGGATCTTATATCGCCACAATACATTTTCATCTAACATCAGGCAGTTCTGGTCCTGTTGTCAAGCTATAGTATGTCAGGCTATAGTATTCACTGCTGTACGTCCTAGTCTCCCTGTGAGAACATAACCAAGAAACTCTTTATGCCCTGAGTCACTTTCATTGAAGATGAGCAGCGTTGCCACCATGAAGGCATTTCCAGTTGAGCTTTTTTATATATGTGATGTTAGTAGCACTCACCTTGATGCAGACTGCAACGGGCTACAACAAGAAAGCAGCGCAGGTCACTGCAGTCAGATCAGCTCCAGAGAGATGCTGAGCACACCGGAGGATGTCAGCTAACTTGGCATGCTTTGGAAACGCAGTAAAATCAAGTTTAATGTTGGCCAATAACAATTTTTTTAAATGCAATCGATTATCCAGTGTAACATCTATGGCTTACAAATGAATTAGGTTCAATAATAATATTATTATTCACTGTTTTCACCAAAATGGTAAGTTAAGAAGCCCATCTAGCAGGATGAGGCTCAGTATTTGCTTCCTATTCGTCTGCCTCTAATTCTTACTCTTATCAATTTAATGCTTGAAACTGTTGGAGTGAATTTTTTCCAAATTTAAAATGTTTAAAACAGATTTGGCGATACCTGTAGCAGGCAAAACAAAAGCAAGTATTCTCGCAAAACAGTGGTGAGCTGCTCCCTTGAAGTGTCCGGCTGTTTTCATTGCTCAAGAGGAAAAATAACAGAGGATCACATCTGGAGATTGCTTTACATCCTAGGTAGTGAAACAATAATTTAGAAAAAAAACAGCATTGTTTGCAGGACCATCCCATAAATGTGGGCTGCACAAAGATGAGCACGCTGTCTTTTGCAGTGCGGTAGCACTCGCTTCCTCCCCATCTTCCCTGCATTTTGAATTGACCTCAAGAATTAGCATGTTAGAAAAGCTTGAGCTCATGCTAAGAAACCTTGGAGTTTTAACATAATTAATGTCATCAGTAACGCTCAGAGTTTGCAGGAACAGCAGGTGAATCAATGGGAATGACGCGTGCACTTCAGGAAAGAACGCGACCTTTAAAATCCATGCAGCTTTAGGAGAGCGGGGTTTGAGGGGTGGCTGAGGAGAAAACTAACTCCATATACACGAGGAAAACTACACGAGCTAAAAGGGCCCACCTGGCAGAAGGTGCCTTGCACATACAGACAGGGGAAGCTGCTTGCTGCGTATTCTGGAAGCCACCCCAACAAGGCGCACCATGAAAAACTCAATTAAAAACCAAACTTTCCTGCTATCCAAATCTGTCTGGAAAGAAATTTGGTTTTTCCACAAAACTTTTGAAATTAGGTTGAATGCTTTAAACCCCTTAACAATTTGGAGAGGGAAAAAAAAAAAAAAGGAGTGTGATTCAGTTTGCCCACTCTTTAATTTTAGCGCATCAAACGATTCTCCTCCTTGCGAGGGAACTCTCCAAGCGAGTCAGCAGCTGGAACAACTTCATTTGGTCTGAACTGCTTTAGAGCATTCAGTCACTTCAGGAGAGCCGAACTATTATGATAATATTTCAAGGCTTTCAGCAATAAGTGAACTATAGGGACCTTCAGTGAAATAATCTATCAAGGGGTTCTGGTGAATAACTTCATTTTCACAGATGAGGCTGTAACCAGACGCCCTCAAAGGAATTTACCTCCCTGTAAATCATTAGGGCCTATTGTTCTTTGCACAGCTGAAACACAGAGCGTCATGATAGTCAGGCAAAGAAATTAGCTTTAATGGAATGAGGTAGTTTGAACCGCTGATATGCCCCTTTATTTTATACCACTATTTGATTGCTCTAAAATATGATTGATATTAGTTTGCTTATAAAAGAAAGCTTGGCTTGATTTCTTTTCTTTTTCTTTTTTTTTTGTAATACTCTAGAACTAGATTTTTTTTACATCTTAAAAGGATCTTTGCACTTCCTCACGCTGACAGAGCACCTGCTTGAGCGGAAAAACAAAGAAATCTTTGATAGAATATTTAAATAGGATAAATATGGCTAGTGTTTTAATATAGTCTCACTCCAATGGCCTCAAGTGTGGAAAAAACATCGAAAGCCCTGGAAAAGGCAGCTCTCCCTAGCAGTGTTGGTGGCCTTTGCTGCCTGAAGCCCTGTGCAGTGACTGGTGTACTGCAGGAGGTGACGCTTATGGGAGGCGCAGGGCTGAGCACCAGCAGGTCGCCCTGCTGCTCACGTTGGGTGTCCTCTGAACCCGAAGCACCGTCTCGGTCTGCAGGGTCTCTCTGTTCGGGTAAGCAAGTGACAGTGGGTGACGCCGGGTGGCTTCCCGCTGGCAGCACTTAGGCAGTGCCTACATGCGCCTTCCGCATTAATGTTTATTGTTTTCCTCCTTTACCACATGTCTGCTCTTACAGAGCTCTCCAATACCCCTCTTGATTGCCAAGAAACTACTTCTGATAATCCACAGATTTAACACGTTTGGGTACTTTAGAAGCAGATGTATCTTACTGGAGGTATTACTGTGTCATGTCATTCCTAGAACAGATCTGCAGACTGGAAATTGAGGGAAAGTGGAGACAAGTTTTGGCATGAACTCCTCCTCGCTGCTCCAGTTCATACAGCTCCGCACTCTCAGCACCCCGACCTCGGGCCGCCCCAGACAGAAGCTGAATCACCCCATTTGACTAGTCTCAAATGACAGAACAGACAGCAGGCTCCAGCTGAGTGACCAATATATTAACCTCATAACCATCATTATAAGTGTATAGTTCCTACTTGTATAATTATATATTGCTATATATAATTAGTATCATAGAGCTAAAATTAGTCATACAACTATGGCAAATTTTACTTAAGGACAACTACCCTTAATAGTTGTCGAGTGGGAGCCAGGGTGCCCTTCCCTCCGTTTCTTGTTCAGCCTAGCCAGAAAGCAGGGTAGCTCTGACCAGCTGTCAGACAGAAGGAAGAAGATTTAGGCCTTTTTAGTGCCTAAAATGGGATCTAAAGCAGGATGAGAAATCGACATGCTACTCAGTCAGCGCTAGCAGAATGTTTCTAACTAGAAAAAAGTTAGTTTTGTAACAAAACGTACAAAACATATCAATAGGCTTCTTGTTCATTAAGACAATTTTTAAAGAGCAGAAATGCAGAGAGTCGCAGAGGAAAATTTTGCATTTGTTCCTTTGTGTGGGTTATTTTAATTCAAATAGAATCCTGGCGAGAATGCTTGATTTTCTTTTAAATACTACTCTTTTTTTTTTCTTTTTAACTTTGAGATAATTGAGCATGTTTGGAGTTCAGACATGGTGAAGTTATGCAATAAAGCCCATCAGTGGTGGTGTTTAATATCACAAGCTGGATTTTTTTTTGTTCATTTGAGACAAAACTAAGGGGAAAAAAAATCATCTTCCCCACTCTAAAATCTAGGGATGCCCTTAATACTCCGTTCCCAACATATTTTTTCCTTCCACAAAATTTCTTCAGGTATAAAAGGGAGCCCAGTGAATCACTGAAGACGCAGCACTTTCCAAATGTATTCCAACTGTCCTCAAAATTGCCAGCTCCAGGAACTGTAATACTAATTTTGCAAAATGCACTCGGCAGTTAATCCGCGAGGATGAAAGCCTAGGATAAAAAGCTATGGCTGTTCATTTCTGGCAGGCACCATTTGCTACAAAATCCCCATCCATTTTGTACCGAATGACATCAGAGAGGGCCACGCAGAGCACACTGCACCAATATAAACTGAACCAATATAAACATTATTTGCTTAAGTAAGGCCACATAGCCCCAGAGCACCTGCCCTCTGCCACAATCAGAGTCCCTGCACATGGGCAGTCAGGGATGTCAAGGTGAGGGGCTGGAGCCTTCATTCTAGAGCTCCCTATTTCAGAGAAAAGGCCAAGTCTGGCCATTGTTTGGTTAAAATATTAAAAATAAACTTTCCATCTGAGGCAGTTTTGCTTCAAAAATGAATGGCCTATGACCAGCTCTCTTACAGGGACCCACAAATGGTGCCGTAGCACTGAGATACTCCACTACGTGACTATTTCGGATGAGCTGTTTCCATCTCCCATCGGGACTCCCGGAGCACGAGCACAAGCAGGGAGCTGCTCCGGGAAACGACCACCAAGCTGCATCCTGCCGTGTTTGCTTTCGGTGTGACGCTCTCCCAGAATCTGCCGGGATCACAGCCTTCGGATAAAATACTTCTGGAAAAAGGAGCAGGCAGTTCCACTCACTCGCAAGCATTTCATTTAACCTGGCTTTCCTTCAATAAGTTTTCAGTAGTTCTGGCCTACCATGTCCAGCTGGGAATGGGAAAAAGAACTGGAACTGATTTTCCTCATACTCTTTTAATGCAATCTATTAAGGAATTAAGTTCCTCATTTTAGTGGGAAAATTTCCAAGCCTAGATATCTACCGTAAGATGAACACCAAAATACAGCAGTGCATGCACCAACAGGGATTTCCTCTGTTTGTCAAGGATGTCTGAAAATACGTGAGCCTGGTCAGATCAGGTAGCTCCATGTGGGATAATTATAACCAGCCACAGCAGCCGTGTTAGCAAAGATGCAGCTGCAGCCGTTCAACTGGAATATAAGGGAGCCAAGGTGGCCCTGCACAAAGCCAGGACACTTCTAGCAGACCTTAAGCTCCCTGTTGAACCTCACCTGTAAAATTCTGGGCCTCACCACTTCTTGGGAGACACTGCCCTTGATTTCTCACTGTCCAGGGAGTAACTTCATATAAAAATATGGGCCATGTTGCTGCACCCATAAATGAAACAACATTTTAGACAAGTCTCAGATAAGCTCTCAAAGAACAACTGAAGCTCCTGCTTGAAGTCGGAAGCAAGAAAACTACAGGAAAGGCAGTTTGTGTGGAGTGCATTTTAGTTCAGCTGCGATGAGCTGCTTGGCTTCCTAACACTTGTTCTATTTATTCCTCTACTACAATCTTCTCAGTGTGACGTCTTTAATGAGGAGATCACAACATCCTCTCCACTGGCCGGGGAGATGAAGCAGCCGACACGCAGCCAGAAAGCAAGAGTCTCCCAGAGGTAACTGAAACCTAAGCACACAGCTTTGCCACAAAGGTTTGATGCTTAAATAAGTGAAATGTCAATCTTCCATTAATATTAGACTGCTGGTATGTGTAGGCACTATGAGCTAAAATAAATGGCTGCCTTTTAAAATATGCTTCTTTATAAAAAAATGTCTGCTGATTTTCCCCAGGGATTTTTGTGATCCTGGAAGATATGGATTTAATGGTGAGGTTGCTAATGCCCAGCTGGCACTTGGACCACAAGCTAGAGAACACGAAGTTTGAGGGTTTTTAAAAAAATTTCATAATGACTGACAAATACTCTGGTCCCTACTAGAATGACTATTGATATCCAAGCAGAGAACAATCCATCTAGTTTTGAACCAACCAGTACCAGAATTTAGAGTGTTTCCTTACAAGATTCACTGCTGAAACACGGAGCCTGAGAACACAACGGCTGCAGTTAACCTCTCATTTCATGCCCACGTTGGGGGAAGAAGCAGGGAGAGAGAAAAGCAGATCAGAGCTGAAACGAAAGGAGAGAACTGCTCTCTTGTCAGTAGTCTGGCCGCACCACAAAGCAAGTACACAGAGCAGCAAGGTCTTTCTTTCTAATAGAAGAACTGACCAAAAATTTCTGCTAGAACTGCAGAGCCAAATGGTCAGATGTGCAGCATCAGAAGCACCTACGTTTAAACAAGTCTGTTTTAATTGCTTATTTTCTACCCATTGTACGGCAAACGAAGGTGCCACGGAGGATGTGTCTCCCCTGGTAAAGCAATCAGAACAGGAGCCTGCAATTACTGCAATGTTTTGCATAAAGGCTTCCCTTATATTTGTTAATTCAAAAGAGCTCTCATTTTGGTAACTACTGTTTTACCATGTTGTCAGACTCAAATCTGCGAAAATACACCTGGATTCTTTGTGCCTGTATTTCAGGATAGTAAATAGGGCGTTCTGTGTTTAGAGGACCTTTATTTATTCCATTTCCAAGGATACAGCAGGCACAGTATGGTAGCATCCCTGGAAGGCCACAACATGAGAGAAACATGGTTCTTCTAATTCCCATTCCTTGGCACTGCTGCCCAGTCAAAGACAAGCATGAAGTGGTTCACAGGTACAGGACACATGTACCAGCCGCCCATCTATGTCTGAAAAGCCTCCCATTAATCACTTCTGTATTGCTATAAATTAGCATTAAATAGGTGATTAGAGCTCTCTAAGGAAATAGCATTGCTAGGCCAGTTATCACTCTCAAATATATATTGTTTGTTCAAGAATTTTAGTGTAATCTCTGTTGGCAAAAAATGCTCCACACAGAGCGAATATATATTCCACCTTTTCAACAGAATTCTTTTTATTCAGGCTTCAGGAGAAAAAAAAATCTGAAGGAGAGAAAGAAAAAGTGTTTATAGCAGCTGCCCACCTCCAACTTCTGCAAAACAGGGGGAAGATGCACATGAGTCCTTTTAGACTGAACTGCAGGTCCCTTAAATATCCCTTAAACTCTGTTGTGGGGGAACTAGAGCAAGGAGAAGGAAACTTCCTTCCATGAAACTGCTCCCACACAGATACTTGTACCAAGAGAAGATAAAAGACAGAGCTAACTGACCACAGAAGGAAGGAGCCTGCTTTCTTCTCTCCACCAAAGAACCCTACTGATACGAAGCAGAGAACAGACGAATGTGGTAACATGTGAGATAGTGGAAATCTGCGCAGAAGATCACCAGTATCATTGGAGGTTTGCAGCAGTTTAGTCTTTATTCTTCTCTGAATAAACTGAACAGATGTCTTGGCCATTCAGGCTCTAAATCTTAAAAAGT
Source organism: Rhynchotus rufescens (assembly GCA_032273925.1). Classification (NCBI taxonomy): domain Eukaryota; kingdom Metazoa; phylum Chordata; class Aves; order Tinamiformes; family Tinamidae; genus Rhynchotus; species Rhynchotus rufescens. Next base: position 737 of record JAVCKT010006414.1, on the reverse strand, counting down.
GCCGATTTCAAGACCTAATCTCTTTGCAAACCCACTTTAGTTCAGTGATGGAAAAGGGGCAGCAAGTAATTTCCAGGATATTTGTTACCCAGTGTTATCTAAAAGTAATTTCCAGGATAGTTGTTACTCAGTGTTATCTATAAATTTCAGATCAAATTTCACACTTAGCTTTCATTCAAGATACCAATGGAAACATTTCTTCCTCTTAAATGTTTGGTTTAATACAGTACATTGATTCACTCTATTAAAATAAAAATAAAGGGATTCTACTTGCTGAAGCCTTGCCAGGAAGAAATGCTTCCACAAGGAAGAAATCAAGCAATCAAACATCAACAAGATTTCCAAAGCAATTTAAAAAGGCTCTCATAGAATTCCTGGTATTCTAGAATTCCTTAAAATGTGATTTCCACAATCTTTC
>JAVCKT010006412.1:3724-18654 GCA_032273925.1 Rhynchotus rufescens | reverse complement strand
TTTCACTGACGTGTGCTGAGTCCTAAAATAAATCACTAGGAATATAAATAGCAATGGCTGGATTACAAAGGATTCTGGAACACTTGTGATAGTAAATTAACCGGCAGGCAAACCTACAGCTGCCAACAGCTGATGTAATACTTTATAGTATTGTTTTCTAGATTGTATAAAGGAGAATTATTGTCCTTTGAGCTTCATTCTATTTTTTTTTTCCTGTCTGTCAAACAGTTCAACAATTTGATGCTCATATAAAATTCACAGACAAAACAGTGGATTTTGAAGGCAAAATGCTTTTAAACCCCATTATACACACAAACTAGGGGAGAGTGTCAAAGGCACAAATAGCAATCAGAATTTGGGAAAGAAGCTACAGAAATATCTTTTTGTTCTCCAAAATATTTCTAAAAAGCTGGGTACTTATGAAGGTAAAGAGCTACCACATTAAGCACCATTTGACACAGCTCCCCCCATCTCTTTTCATCCTAGTCGTTCTCACATAGAGTAGTGCATCTTGATAGTGGAATATAAAATTCCTGTAATCATCTGATGGAGAAACATTAATATGGAGACCCTGGATAGGTGACAAACATCTTTGCATCCTTTTATAAAATGCTGACACGTTCCCTGTGTAGAAGGGGCCACCACACTGGGGCATGCTCCTGCAAGAACCTGCTATTGGATGTAGTATTTGTTCTAATGATTAAGCCCACTGAAGCTCTCAGCAACCCACGTGTTGGGATAGCAAGCTCTGATTCACATCTGTGACCAAAACTAATGAAGATACTGCTACTGCTACTAACAAAAATCTCACAATGCTTTTGCAGGCTCAGATTTAGACTGAGTAACAGACAGCAGGTTGTCCATGACACAGAGCAAGTATTGTAAGAACAAGTACTGGTTCTCTTCAGAAATAAGTTTAAAGTAGAAAAACAAAATTTAAAAGGGGATATTTTGGAATGGGAATGGCAATGGGAAATAAAATAGCAGGAAGTCATGGAGTAGTTGCATAATGATAATGATAACGTAGTCGAGAGGTAAAAAAAGCATACAAAGTAATAGCAATACAGGAGATTATTACAGAGATGCACCAAAAACCAGAGTTGATTACGCAGGACTTGGACAGCAGGGACAAAAGCCTCAGTTCTAACACAGCAAAGAAAGGGAAGCAATAAAAAGATTCAAAGAGCAAGAGGTTTAGCTAGCAACAGCAGGACGAGTGATTCTTAGCCACTGTGTTGCACTTTGGTAGTAGCCTGGTAGGTAGGTAGGTAGGTCCCAAGCCTGGATTCAGAAGATAAGGTCTATGGAAAAAACCTCCTGAACCTCACTGATTACAGGACAGACAGTCTGGGAGAGCAGACTCTGATGGCCGTGCCTATTTTGGCAAGTGAGCACACACTGTCAGTAACACTGTGAAGCAATCGGACAAGAATCTGATTTAAGTAACTTACATAGCAAGCACCATGAGACATAACACCCTTGCACAGAAAGCAGCGTGCTGCTCCTCGGTGCAGCACGTAACTGCCTTTCATCTGCCTCATTTTAGAGACTGATTCTAGTCTTTTGGAGGGATAAGTGGCACATGCTGGAGGTATTTTGCCTAAGAAGTGTTATTTCATTAATTGAACGTTGTTCAAGAAAAATCTCAGTTTCAGAAAACACGCAAACAGTTGCAAGGTATCACGGATGGACACATAAACTTCACTGAAATATTCAACTGTCATTCTGCAATAGTTTGGCTTGAATATTTATTGCCTTTTATTTACGTTATGGCTATTCGCATGGATAGGTGTGAATTCTAAGATACACAAAAAAAGTCATTTCCATCAATAAAACATCCAGAATGTTAAAATAAATCTCCCCTTATCCCCAACAAAACCAAAGTAATCCATTCTCTGTCTGTGACTCTGTCTGTATTAGTAAAGGCTGGAGTCTACAGAAAATTCTTGCCAAGGCATCTGAGCATTATTAGAAAAAACTCCTTCCCCCTGCTATAAAAATCTGTCCTAAAAAGTCACCAACATCAAGTATAGATCCTGGTGCAGAGCTAAATGAGATTATAATAAAAATAATTAATTTTGCCATAGAGGAGCCTAGGGTCAGCTATCAAGTTACTCATCTGGGTGATTATTTACAGCACAGTGTAACTGAGAAAGGCACTAACTATTCTAAGGCCTGTGTTAAGGCTCTTGGCATCCCCAGTGTGAAGCAGGGGCTTCCCAGCAGCACAGAATGACTCAGACTGGGTTGTGCTGCATTTGAGTTGGTCTCTTCCTGCATACTTACAGTCTGTTGTACATTAAAGATATGCTTTGAATAATACATTTGGTAAATAATGTGTACATTATTCTAAAAAAGTGCTTAGTTTCCCAAAGTGAATGATTTCCCTTTTTAAAAGGGAAATTACTGCAAGATGTGGATCTTTGAGGTAACGAGTCTGTGCAGGACAACTTTTAGACTAAACACCAGGGAGATGCATGCTTAGCAAGAACATAAGAACAAAGAAGAAAGATTTCTTTAAAATAACAAAATACTGCTTGAAGTCACTGAGATATCCAAAGTATGAGAAGAAATGTGCACTTGCCTTCATCATTTTTTTTTAAAGAATAAACTAAATGAGGAAGGAATTAAATGTGGTCTTAACTGAGTTAAAGAAAGTTACAACAGTGCAGGAAAAAGGATTTTTCCTGTCCCTTTCTTTGTAGCAGCGCAAATTTACACATAAATAGGGAAGATGGGTGCAAAACTGGGAATGACAGTAAAGCAAAATGCAGCTAGACAGAAAGTGTGGAGGGCTGTATCGTGATATATGAAGCATTACGGGCAAGACAAGGGAAATGAAATGGCTGCACTTCTCGTTATAAAATACATTAATTCTGCTTCACATTTATATTGTTATTTTCTGTGCTATCCTGAGCTGAGCCTGAGTTTTGCTGGAATCAATAGACTAATTTCTCTAATGACCTTCACCTGATGCTTATATACTCCCCCCTTACATGCATAAGGGATTTAGGGATAAAGGGGAAAACAAAACAAACAAGATTAAACCAAACCAAAAAAGCACAGGCATTTTTTAAAGGTTTTTAAAGGTTTTAGCATGTCTATGTATGCTACTTTCAATTACTGACACTTTTTAAAGTTATTACAGCTACAACTGACATGCCTGTATGCACTGCACTGAATCAGTTTAAAGCTAGTACATTCTTGGATCTCCTCCTTACCGTAAAACTGCAGCATTTCTATTCATTCAGTCAAACCCTGACAATTAGCACTCATATATTTGAGTTGCTGGCAGGTCTAAGTAGCAACAATCACAAACAGCAAGATCTATTAGCCAAAGTGTTTGCTTTTTAAATCTCAGTAAAAATGGATTCTGTAAACTGATTCAGATTAATTAAAGGTATAACTCAGGGTGCAAAAAAAAGATGAATCACTGTGTATTTATTTTCAGATCATTTTTCACTGGGCATTTTGCAGGTCTAATAAGCAGAAACTACTACATAGCTTGCAAAGACTTCTGCATTCCCATGAGGGAGAGAAGTTTCTTTCCTCTCATTTTTCCTTACTTTAGCTGTCTTAAAGATAGTTGTCCAGCCTATGCAATGATTTCCACAGCAGCAAGGAAATGTGCATTTCTAGGGAGCAACTGATTTCACCTACACTAGGAAAGAAGTTGCTCTCTGGAAAGTGTGAGGATATATTCTTCATTGGAAAATTTCTGAGAAATCAGAAGACAAATATAGAAGTGCTTAAAAAGTGCTTTTAAAAATATTTTTTTTTAAAAAAAATCCCTGCTTTCGCATATATTTCAGATTTACTGGTCATGTGTCCCTACCTAAGTACAAAATATTTTTTATCAGAACGGTGGGTAAAAAGTGTTAACCATAGCACCAGAATGAGTAGCCAGGGACAAGGTTGTCTTAGAAGGTCCTTCAGGTATTCTTGCTTAAAGAGCTTGTTAGCGCCGACCAACACAAGTCACACAACCTCCACTGCTCAAAGGCAGCATGTTTGCCCAGTGGGAACAAATGGAAAGTGAAAAGAAAGCTCACATGAGAGCAGATGCCCATGCATGACTGTTCGGGCACCTCAGGAACATGCTGCTCCTCACCAGCATCTGCAGAGACACATTCTTCTGACCTTGAGCTAGGCCAAAAGAGACAATGCATCTCAGTGCCCACAAAAATCACATAATCCTTTCTCCATCAGGATTAATATCCGATGCCAAGCTAGTGTGATACATACAGGATGAAGCCTGACACTTCTCGTTATAAGGGTCATCCAAGGAAGCAATCGCTGTGGTCCCAAAACCAGAAACCAGAACTGACTGATTTCCTTCCCCCTCACTGTAAGTGTTAAAGATGTCATCAGCATCGTTGTCTTTTTTATTTATCTCAGTGAACAGTTTTCTCCAGGCAAGCTTAAAGTCTGCATCTGGGCAGGTTTCTTTCAACTGCAGAGATGGGTTAATTGGAGGAAAACTAACTGCAGCATCTCCCCTTCCCTACATTGTCCCAGTGCTGACTGTCCCCCTGCGGAGATACCTGTTGTGATTCTTACAGGAGAAAAATGACCCATTTTCAGGTACAGACAAAGAAGCATTACCCAAACCAAGCACCTGCCTGCAGTTCATCGCAAGTAACTGAAACCTCATCACCAGCAGAAAATGTGTTATTACATATATGGGACAGAATCATAACTGAAAGTTGGAGGCTCAGCAGTCATGAATTCGGTCATAACCAGTAAGGAAATCTATTTTTCCTCCTGCATTTTCAGCCAGCGGTATGTGAGCAGAAGTTTGAAAAGCAGATGAAGTACGGAGGCAGCTGTCTACAGCCAGCTCGGAACAACCACCGCACATTCCAACAAGTAAAGATGGGATCAGGAGTTAGGCATTCATCTTATTCTACCTTGTTAAAATATAATCCATACTAGCACCATCTCCAAGACCTGAAGCAGACCCAGAAGAGCAACTCAAGCTTTCCTTGACGGCCCAGAGCAGGCAGGTCTTGCCATTTGGGATTGTTAAAAGATCCTGTTATACATCCCAAGCCCACAAGCAGAAACAAGTCTGCGACTCACCTTACATGGAGAAGGGGAGGAAGGTGGCTATGTCATCATTAAAAGCTAAACTAGTATTTCTAAGTAGAGGTATACACATGAACTAATTGAATCACTATCTTCATTTCTTGAGATCCCAGGCTGCTCTTATTCTGTATTAAATTGCAATGCTCACAGTCTTCGAAATAGTTATCTGAATTAGAAGGTGCAGACTATCCTTCTTTGCTCATCAGCCTCACAAACACTTGCTCTGCTCAGATTTCTAAATCTCAGACATCTATTCATACTGATATTTTGTCATTGCTCCTCACCTTCATCTTCAATATATCTTTTTTTCCATAATATCTCAATATTTCATAAACAATGTTCCCGAAGAAATAATAGCTGCACATACATCTTGCTGATACTGTGAGCATCAGCTTGCTACCAGCATCTCATGCCGACCAAACAATTCATAATAAATGACAGAATTAGGAAATAAGTTATCTGGGCTGAGTACTCTGCTCCTCCCCCTTTATCATTTTCAAGGACTCCATCATTAGTATCAAGCTGAAAAGACTACAAAAATATTGTAGGGAGGAATTAAAATTCAGAATGAGCAAGACAAATTCAAGGAAGAGCCTGATGAAAAAAAAATGGTGGCAGATCAATAGGAACAAGGTTATACATAAGGAATAACCAACTGAACAAACACAAGCTAGAAAACAACTTATGATAGCTATTTTGTCAGAAAAACTGCAGCATATTCTAAATCAGAAATTCAACACAAGTCAACAACATCAAACTTTACAAATAAGACAAATATCAAGCTCAGAATGTCATCAGTCTGCTCCACTCAGCATTTAAAGCTTTAGCAGGGAAGAAATCATTCTACAGAGAGCAAAAAAGTTTGAAAAGGTGACATACAGCAAATGGTGACATACTGCGAAGGACTGAGGCTGTTTAGCCTCAAGAAACACAAACTTCAATTGCATAAAACTATATTCTTTATATTTTATTCTCCATATTGGGAGGAAAGGACTTTATATTCCAGCATGGACAGTTCAGTTTAGACACCAGCAGACCGTTCTGGAGATGGTGAAACGGTGGGCCACTTGCTACAAAGAATGGGATTCTGTGTCCCTTTGGGTTACACAAATGTCCTTCAGGACAGACACGTCTCTCCCTAGCTTGAGATGAGCACTGGACTAAGAATGCAATGTCAGGAACCTCCTGAGGCAATTTTCCATGATTTTATGACATGATTCTGTCTGGGTACTAAAATACAGTCACAGTAAATGCTCACAGTTTTCTCATCCTGCAAATCCCAGGAATCACAAGATATATTCTTAAGTGTGTTTGAACCTAGACACGTGGTATTTCGGGTGAGATCTGGAGCACAATAGTGAGACATTTCACCCTCTGCAATACCTGAAGTAAGCCCAAAGGCATCTCGGGGTGCCATGTGGGTGATGTGGACGTGCTCAGGCACATCTAGCAGCATGGTACTGTCACATAACTGCCACATGGAGAGGTCAAACTGGTCTTTCTGGAGACTGCGAGGGTTACAAGTGGTGTAGCTACAAGCCTCTGTGGCAGTGTGGTCACAGCCACAGGTTGGGAACACATCAAGCCACCTTCCCGGGCTTGCTCCACACCTAGAGTGTGGATGCAGTGTGGATGAATGGTGCTGCCCCACCAGGAGTAAACAGGAGGAACACAGACATCTGGACTGAAACAAAAAACCCATGGCAGGTGTCTTAGTTACTCCTGTTATTTACTCAACAGCAACCAACTCTGAATGTGTTTGCTCTGGAGGAAAGAGAGGAATGCTGGAAATAACAAAATGGACCATGGAGGGGAAAAAAAGGCCACTTCTAATGCTTTTTGTGACCCATATTTTTAAGCTTTTATTCATATTGACTTTTTAAAGGAGAGAAATACACGTAAATTGCACTTTGGGATAAGTTGAAGGTGTCCATGCAATTTCATGGATGGCAGAATACCAATTTTGCTTAAATGATAGAGTCCCACCACATGTCTCTTATTTAAATGACCTGAAAATAGGAGATATGAAGGCATAAGTAAGAGCAGAAAATGAACCTGAATATTTAAAACTGGCACATTCAAGGATATTTTCCAGTGTAGAGTTCACAGTGAGCATCTAGCCTATTCTGTGAGATTGGTACTGCTTGCACTAGCCCTCTTCACAACGCCACCCTCATCAGAGGCAGTGTTCTTCTCAGTATATACAATAAATCTAACCAGTATGAGTAAAAATCCTAACTCAGTGACAAACCAAAAGAGGGAAATTTTGCTCAGGAATAAAAAAAAAAAAAAAGTATAATTTGTTGGAAGAGCAATATAGTCCTTCTGTGGGACCTACAATTCAATAACAGCAGCAAAAGCTGGAAACCACTCAGGATTCCCATAGGATTGGAAATGTTGGCATCATCAGTATTTTACTTCTAAGTCAAAACAAACAAAGAAAAAAAATTGGAATTACAGAGGTATCTCAGGGAAAATATTACAAGATTTTGCCTTCAAACAACTGAAACCACATTTTTATATCATCAAAAATATGTGAAAACTAATATAGTTTCATGTTTTATTTCAACTTCTTCAACTAGAATTCCTCTTGCCCTATCCATTTGCCATCATCTTTAAAGAGTTTCCACCAGACACTGTTGCTTTCCTCTCCCACTTCGGCTTTTCCTCTCTCTGTCTTTCTTAGAGGCATTGCTATTGTTAATAAGTTTGCTGGGGCAGTTTGTAAGATCTTCATTTCCATGGAGAAGTGACAAAATCTTAATTTAGCATGAGCTAAATTGGCACAGCTTCATTCATTATCTGTAACATTTTCAGTAGGCAACTTGTTTCACCTAAATAGAGAACCATTCCATGCTTTGTGAGTGGCATCATATTTTTAAGATTTTATTATTTTATATAATCCATTTTAGGATAATATCAGGGATCAAATTTTTAGGATGCCTGAGAAGGAATCACGAGGCAAAGAAGAGCATGTGGCATTCACCAACCCCAAGGTGCCATAAGCAACATTAAAATAAAAGAGCCGCCACTTCTGCAAAAGACCAGCAGTTCATTTTTTGCTGCACATTCTTCATTCACTGTATAAGCATTTAATACAAGCTTTGCAGTTTTTTCATTTCACCCAATTCTTTTTAATTTGCCTTCACTTCCTCTGGTTGCATTTAATTCGCACAAAATAAAGTATTAGATTGATGCTTTCCTTTGGGCCAAGTCATAGCACTTCCAGGGATCATTAACGTACACATGGGCTCAGCACTGTAAACTTACTTGTAATATTAAAAAGACTATTTAACAAGAGCGGTAACCGCTGATTTCCTTTTCAGATTTGTCACAGTTCAAATGTTGAAAGCTAGTAAATACTGTATTTCATCACAGACGTATTACTCTGACATTTGTTCAAATAATGTGCTTTGTCTTGTATGACTGATAGAAACAATTGCCTGACTTAAGAGCAAAATATGTCCTTTTGACTTTTAAAGAACGGAAGATTTTAACGTTTCAGTACTAAGACATCCCTGCACACTTCTACTAGAATTAGTTTTGCTGGTTTGGGGTTCCTTTTCAGACCACTCAGCTTATAACCATATCATCTTTGCAGGCTGAAAAACAGTTGTTGTGTTCAGATGGTAAGGAGAAAACTGAAGAATACCATTTTTAAGTGATAATCCCACATATCAACACAAATGAATACCTTCACTAGAGCCTCCACTGTAGTGCTACAAAACATTTTTGCAGCACTGCAATATCCCTTCTTGGGGTGGGTAAATAAGTAAATCTTGAAACAGTTGTAAAAATGTAGGTGGATAATTATGAGCAAACTAGGAGGGGAGAAGCATGGTTTGAGAATGTGCAATTGCAGAAGACATTTCACTGAACTGACATCTTCACCTTCTCTCGTTGCTCCAAGGGCAAAATATCTCTAGCATTGGATATACCCACAAAGCACTGAGAAATCAAGTTCCATGTATATCAGGACAGTATTTCTCCACATTTGTTTTATTTATTTAATTTTTTTAAGCTAGTATGCCTTCACTGCTAAATATTTTAATTTTAGTCCTTGCGCAAAGCCTCGATTCTGCAATAATACTTTCCATCCCCAAGTCAGCAGGTCTGCTTTAAAAGAAGCCGAACTGAGCAGCCTGCCACCCTGGTGAAATGCTTAGTCCTCGAGAAGCGCCGCGACCCACCCAACAGTAACATCCATCATGTTATAAATATCCCTCTCCTATTCTCTAGCAGATGGAACCCAGCGCTTGGTTCACTAATCAGCACAATAAAATTCAGCAAAAGTCTCAAACAAAACGCAGCCTCGCAAGAGGAAATTACTCATATTCACCTAATGTTTTCCAGGAGAATTACAAACCGCAGAGGGAATGCCTGCCTTTGCTGTCAAAAGAGTGGAGGTAAATATGGAAAATTAGCAAAAGACAATAAACAGAAAGTCCCATGTGTTACAATGAAAAGAAGAATAACCTGTGGTGCCTACCTGCTTATCAAAATGTAAACACAAATTACTTCTTCCAGAGTGGAGCTATTTTCTGTATTTTAATTTGCACAATACAGAGAAAGTATATTTAGGCAGATTGTATGAACTAGCTAAGCATAAAACTTTACTTACACTTTATAATACTCCCCCAAAATGATATATTTAGGAGGCATTAGAAATAGAGCTACAGTTAACACTTAAATATGCCGTTCAGCTATTGTTAGAATGTACAGCAAGCAAAGATGGGGAGCAATGGGGAAAGATTGTAATAAAAAAAAAAGAGCAATTTTGATTTGGAACCTTCACCTTTCAAAAAAAAAAAAAAAAAAAAAAAAAAAAAAAAAAAAAAAAAAGACTGAAGCTGCAAGACTCAATTTCTGAAACCAGATCAGCCATTCAGCCATGAGATCTCAAGTGCATTTCTTTCCAACTGCATCCAAATTCTTAACTTTTCAGTGCTAGACTTTGGGGAAGAGCTGTAACATTTCGTCTCTTTCTTTCTTCCCTGGATTCACACATTTCAGTACCAGGCCATATCACTATGAGCTCCCAAATGTCCAAGAGGGTAAGTGAGCATCTTAGCTCCTCTCTGACCCGTCAGCATCTGGTATTCGGAAATCTCATGACTCAGGTTGCATATCCTAGAACAGGAGGAAGTCATCTGAAAATGATGAAAAAACCCAGAAGTTTCTATACCAATTTACACTAAATGAGACAGATCATGAACAGTGCTCCCCGTGGGTAAGATTCAATATCATCCAGTCACCCAGCAGCTGGTGAGGCAAACTAATGTCTAGCAGAAACCACGAACTCTAATAGCATCACATATTTCTGCAACTGGAACATTCCTTCAAGAAGTCACAGAGGTTGCTTGCAACCTTGGAAGAGAACTAACAGGAACAAAATTATATAAACTTCAGAAATCAGGAAAGCACCTGATTGGATTAAATTATGCATCCGTGGAACTGGGAACTTTACAAAATCAGTGCTGTTACATGTACTCATGCACAGCTGGCTCCCTGCAAGCTTGCAGCATGTGATCCTTGGATTGCAAAAGTAATTCCACCTAAAAGCACGCTCCAGGCCAATTTATAGCACTGAGTAAAGGTTGTGTTTTATTTAACTGAAAACACAACAGGCAAACAGTTACTGTGCATTATCCAAGGGACTTCCACTCAGTGATTTATCTGCTGCTTCTCCAGTATTCAAATGAAAACCCTATTTGATTTCTTGGCCATTATTATCTACATCTTAGTGGCACAGAAACATAAGTCTTCAAGCACAGAGACATGCTTCAAGCCCAGTGCATTTACACTCTTACCCAAACTTTAAAGAATTTAATGCCTTCCTGTAAAATAAACACTGAATATTTGCTTATTTGACCAAAAACATTTGCAACAACAGAGGTTTTGTTACCCTGTTTGTTTGGTCTTGGTGCAAATAAAAAAGAATACCTCTCTGGCTGCTTAAGAAAGCCAGTTATTCACAGAAAGCCAGCGAGGCAGGTCTGAACCCCAGGAAACCTTTAAACTTTTGAGTTGAGAGCGAGCTGAACCTGGCCTCGGGCAGCCGACGACTCGCTGCTCCTGATGCAAGGCTGGTGGCAGAAACACCAGCGGGCTCGAAACGGCTCCGCGGGGGCTGCAAGGACAGACACAGGCACGCAGAGAGCAAGCAGGGACTTCACAAGACGTGGGAGGGAAGGAAAGGTCAACGCGATCCCGAGCAAAGAGAGCAGGAGAAAATTTCTAGGCGGTTTCTCTATGTTCATGAGCCATAATGACTCAGGTATAAAGCTAAAGGCCCAAATTATGTATTTGGAAAGAGTTCTGAATGCAGGAACATATGCGTTGACATATTTCAAATGATATGTTTTAAAAACATTATCAAGCTTTTATGCACATGTTGCATCCTTCAGCTCCGAAATCTTTCTGCAAGATCTGTGGGAAGAGGTAGCCTGTTTCCCTCCAGTCCCAGCCTCAGCTGCCTAAACACAGTCCCAGGCACAATTTGAGAACAAAATTAACTCATTTGAAATTAACCCATAAAATTGTGGCTGATGGGCAGCTACAAAACACATTCATAAGGTCGTCAGTAGTTCAGTTAAACAAATTCATCTATGGCCTTATATACCACTAAGAAAATCAGCAACGCTAGTCCTGGTATTCCAGAGACTGCACTAATGTAAGATCCAAACTGGCCTCAAAGACTCTTTTCTAGATGCCTCACATCATTTTGTCTAACACCTGCATGTTCATAGCAAGAAATAACACATAGGTGGACAGTAATATTTTCAAGTGCTTTGTATTTATTTTTCAACCTCCTTATAGGCTCAGGAGAAATAGCACAGAGATCCTGAATGCAACGGCCAGCCAGTCCATTCAGCCAGTCTCTATCCACCCATTTTTTTCTGTAGCATATTTCCAATCAAAGAGCACGGAGGCAAGAGGCATCTCCCTACAGAATGTTCTCTCAAGTCAATCCTCAAGAACACTAACACACAAAACTGCTATTCATATCAGCATCAACTACGGGAATCAAGGTTTCTTTAGATGAAGCAAGCTGAGGAGTTTGGCAGGTATTTACCGTACAAGCCAAAGGAAAGGTACCAGAGAGTTGCAAGAGCACAAGCGTGCTGTGGCAGCAGGACAGACTGCAGGGACAGGCAATAAAACACTCAAGAAAGGAAAAATGATCATTACAGATTTTAGAATAAAAACAACCACGCAACAAACCCAAGCCCCAAGTCTGAATGCCATCCTTGCTACACCTTTAAAGGGACATGTGAAAAGGCAAATCTGATTTACAAGAAGCATGAAGCTGATATGCAGTGAAGAGATTCGAACGGAGAAGCTGTGGTCACAGCAACAGGCAGTGGGTATTTCATGTTAGCAGTTGTCACAAGCTTAAGAGATTATGAGTGCTAGGGAAGAAGGCTCTGACATCTGCAGACGGCAGGAGAGGTGGCTGCAAGGTTAAGACATGGTCAATGCTATGGAGAAAGGAACTCTTGCTCCTGTCCTAACAATTTTGTCACTAGCACTAGTGGAAATAGAATAGTGACCTTCTTTAACTTTGTCATCTTTATTTTCCTTTACATTTTCTCCTACCTGTAGGGAATTGAAACTGGTATGTGGGTGGAAATGAGAATCTGTGAAAATAAACACAAAGAGTGTAGCCACCGAATCCACTGCTCACTGCACGACTTCTTCCCTGGCACGGAGCATCCTCCCACCTCAGAACACAGGATAAACCTGGCTCTTGGGTGCAAAACTTGAAAGGTTTCGTCAGTCAGGTGTCTGAATAGTTCATCACAGCTAAAATTGCTTCTGTGACGGCGTTGCCTGTTAATCATCCACCCATTGATGTTACATCTTCTTATAGTTGTATATGCACTCTCCTTAAGAAGCAGCCAGTTTCACTAAAACACCATTAATATAATTAATATATTTCATTACCTTTGTTCTGCATCAGTTATTTTTCACTGAAAAAGCAGGAGAATTTCAATAGCTACGGGAAGAAGTAACATCAGCTTGAATACAAAATTTCTTCATTATGATTCCCGAATTTGATTTCCAGCACAAAAGTAGAATGTATTTGTCAGGATAATGGCAAAAAGGGAAACAATAGGAAGTCTTTGTTATTTTAAATAGTTAAGTTGTTACACAATATGATGGACTTCTTCTGTTGTACCTTAATGGATAGTAACACAATCAATAAATGGCTGTAACAATTTCGTTCTGCTTCACCTGCTGTAATTGAAAAATAACTCAAGCAGAACTTTGGAGTAGTTTGTGATGTATATTTTTTCTTCTGAGATTTTTTTTTTTTTGATTAAGATAAAGATTACGCTTTAGTGATTGGAGTAGGTGTAATTGTTATTATAAACACCTTTCAACAAGCTGTTCTACCCCAAGAACAATCCTGCAAGGCTACAATACAATGAATGAAATCAAGAGGAAAAAACATGGATCTGAATGGCAAGAACAAGAATGTCAGGGGGTAGAGAGAGGAAATAGGAAGGAATGAGGTCCTGACATTCACCGTCTAAGGCTCTTCAGGCTAGAACAGGCACCACTTCCTCTATTAGATGCTGACTAACAGCACAGAAGCTATTGGACTAAAGTCCACCAGTTTTGCTTGTGAAAATCTGAAGTGCTCCAGTAATTTCAGACAAATTATTTTTGATTTGTGCATGCATAGAAGAGAAACAATTAGATCGTGAGAAGAGATATGATCATGTCTAATTAACTGTGTAAAAGAACAGTTTTGGTCTGAGGAATAAAAGTGATGACACAACAACCGCAGAAATAAGTACTACAAACTAAGCAAGTTTAGAATAGAAGTTCAAATTTCAGAGAGACATGGAAACAAAACAATTAAAGGATGTTCAGCTTGCCCACTACATACACTTTAAAGTGTACAAGAAAGATTTTTAAATTATTTAACTTAAAAATATGTGTAAAGTAACTTGTCTAAGAGTCTTCTTGTGAGGAGTTATGTAGTGTTGCTAACACAGAGCATAGGAGGCAAGAAGGTCCATTTACTATTTTTAAGAGTCAGTTATACTTTTTGTGCCTGTATTTTTAATAAAAGCATACTGCCGCTTTGTATTTGCTGTTGAAGAAGATGAGGTCAATGAAATATGACTTGAGTCTCGATCAGAAGGATATGCAATAATTCTGCATTCCTACAGTATTTTTCTTCAGCAGTTTTGGAGCGGTCTGAGAAAGGTCTTTCCTTCCCAAACACATTTTCCTGTTATTTGAAGAGTTTTGTTATGCTGGCAGTGTATCGCTGTGGACTTCTTTTCCTTTGAAGAGTGGTCTGAAAGGGAAAAGTCTGAATTTAACAGCTTCCAGGTATGACCCTGAACTTTGATGGCAGGAAGCTTTCCTTAGAGGAAATAGAAGTGATATTTGCTGCATTCAGGTATTTCACACAGCAGCTGGGTAATGTGTTCAAAGATGGAAGAGAGATTTGCTGTATTGCGAACTGAATACAACTAACATGCAAGTCTGAGCTGAAGCAGCCAATGTAAATTTCTAATAATAACTTTTTTTTTTTAAATGTCAAGTTTTATCAGGTGTGAATGGTTATATTTAAATTCCACAGAAAATATAAATGTTTTCTGTCCAATTTGTCAAGCACTAATTCTGTTTATTTATACAGTTAGCATTTCTTTCAAATGAACATTTCAAAGCACCATTTTCTATTTAAAAACTACTTGGGGAAAAATAATCAACCTAAAAAAAAGCTTCCAACTTAAGACTCTTCTCTTTGGGCACTTCAGTCCGCAGCAGTCTCATTTTCTGGGTTCCCTCACTGCTCACTTCCCTCTAATTAGAGCCAA
>JAVCKT010006411.1:0-16606 GCA_032273925.1 Rhynchotus rufescens | reverse complement strand
GATGTAAATCAAATTGTAAGCACTGGTGTCTCTGAGCACTGATTTTCATCTTGTCCAGAGCAACACCTGCATTGGTTTACAGTGAGGTAATGCAGCCTCAAATAATAAAGAAACTCTTTACTATCACATGTTGTATTTAAGGATTTTTATGTTGTGATGACTGTTGCATCAAGTAAATTCAGAATATTCATGTTAGCTGTGACCTGCATTGCAGTAACAGCTGTTGTTCCAGTGGAGAGTTTCTAGTCCTTCCCCCAGAGCTAACGCTTCGTAATAACCTCAGTTCATCTCAGACGTGGCTAATGTATCTGTAACACTAGTCGTTGCTTTCTTTTTCAATTTTTAACTAATCTAGAAACATAATAAAAGGAATAGAGTTTGCTGAATGCATATGAATTAAAACAAGGGGAAAAGAGTTATTCAAATGGCATAGTTGTATATGTGGGTTGATAGTTTTCTTTTAAAAAATGTGAAACAGCGAGTACTTGTGTTTGTCTTAGCAGTCATATATGATGTTTCTTTTTCAAGGATTTAAAGCCCAGTAATATAGTAGTAAAGTCAGACTGCACTTTGAAGATTCTTGACTTTGGACTGGCCAGAACTGCAGGAACTAGTTTTATGATGACGCCTTATGTAGTGACTCGTTACTACAGAGCACCAGAGGTCATCCTAGGGATGGGATACAAAGAAAACGGTCAGCAAATACAGTCTTTCTTTGGCATAGCTTTATTTTTTTTCTTTTGTTGGCACACCACATTTTACATGTTAATGTTTTTATTTATTTCAATCTGTAGAAATTATTTATAAATGAGCACTGCAACCAAAATGCACAGCCTGGTTACACTGATTTGTTTATTTAACGAAACACATTGCATTAATAAGAGAAGAAATTGAGGGCCTTGTTTGTTTAAAAATTTAAATAACCTATTTGGAAGAATAAGTTTCATTCAGGAAGAGCTATAAATGTATTTTCTTAGCATTTATTACATAGTTTGATATACCTTCACCGACTATATTCCTGATGAAGATGTAAATTGTTGCTCATGGGTAATTGCATATCCCAAATTTAATTTTACATGACTATATTCAGTATAGCCTTTTAACCTAGAGGAACTTAAGGGCTACTCAGACATGAATGAGCTCAGACTGCCCGCTGTGACATTGCCTTTTATTGAAACCAGCCCATTTTAGAAATTGTGACATGAAGTTCTTGCTTAATGGCACTAAGAAAAAGTGCACTTCAAATGCACAGACTTGTCACACAATGTCCTGGATTCTTTGAGGTCCCTGAAAAGGAAATTTCAGAAGAGGTGATTATTTATTTTGTCCCCCTGCTTGCAGACATTTCCTTTCTGTCGGTACCCACCTTGTGTCCCTTCCCAGAATCTTAGGCAAGAAACTGAGGAAGGTTATAAGGGAAAATGAGGGCAAGTTACGTAATGAGTTACACGACATCGGTCCCATGCCCACGTGGTAGCCTTTGGGAAGCAGAGGTGAGGCGACGTTCCTGACCGCGACTGCGGAGCTCCCGGTCCCGCTGCTGCCGGGGCTTTAGGCTCCGGATTGATGAGACCGGCCACGAGCCCGGGACACGACCCGGTGCCTTGTGAGCGGAGATCCTGCCCCGGGTACAGCTGCGCCTTTACGCTGCTTTTCGGGATTAGTGCTGCAGTCTGCACACCTCGCTGGCAGCTGCAAAACGTGAGGGCAAATGGCTGCAGGCTCCATGTAACTTTCAGGAGCACAAAGGTTTGATTTTTATTGAAAAGAAAACAAGAATAACTCCTATTGGTGCTAATAGTGGAAGATGATAGCTCAGAGAAATGAGAATAGATTCTCCCAAGGCAGTGGTTTATATTTTCTCTATGGCTTATCAGTCTGCGTGAGAGGAGTATATATTCTTTTAAGTGGCTTCCACACTTTTAAGTGGCTATTTTTTTTTATCTTGAAAGTCAGAGGTTGAGTCAGTTTTAAGTTTTAGTTTTAAGTAGAAGTTTTAATTTTTGCAGAGATCTTGAATTCAAGCTTTTCTTTCACTCTCTCTCTCTCTCTTTTTTTTTTTTTTTTCTTTGTCTAAGATAACTTAAAAAGTAACTTAGTGGGCTGAGCTGAGTCCAAAGACAGTCTGGATTCTGTATGTACTTCAGTTGGTTTTAACTGAAATGCCCAGTAGGGGGTATCTGAAAGCAGGAGAAGGATAAGCTTCTGTTACTTAATTGAAAGAACAAATAAAAGGTCCCAGTATGCTACAGATTTGTTCTGAAGGGTGAACAGAGGGGCTGGTTCTTATATTTTTCTGAGATTCTCAGTTCATTTTTCTTCTGATGCATAAAGATAAATCCTTGACTCGTTATTGCTCTTCCTAGGATTTTCCATGCAATAGCAGAAATGTTTTATTCACATTGGACACAAAATATTTACGGTAGATTTAGGCATATTTGGTTTGTGAAAGCAGGAGATTGTTCTGCAGGTGGAAAAGTCAGCATTTAGAATTTTATTTGATGAGCCAAATTTAAAACTTAGCCTCCTATATTTGGGTCTCTGAGTCCCACAAAGTGTACTCTTAAATATCTGAAGAGTTTAAAAAAAAAAAAAAATACTGTTAATCATAAAATGTAGACAATCATTTTTTAAATGAACCAGGCCCTTAATTTTGTTAATGTATACATTAATTTTGTTAATGTATACAACTGTGATTTGTTTTTGTATGATTTGGGTACTATGTCAGAGGAACTACTAAGTAAGAAGAGGAGGAATATTTTCAAAAAGAACCAGTCTTGTTTGCTTAAAACTGCTTAACTCCCTTGGAGCTTTTACATGTGATTTTTATTATACAGTTGTTTTAATTGAAATTGATTTTTTTTTTCCTGTCTTATAAATGCCAATCTTGTGTTTGATACAAAACTATTCATAATAATACCGGTTCATCTGTAAGATTTTAGGAAGACTTTTACATACAGTCACCAGTATCTCTGAAAGCAATAGAAAAAAAAATGACATGCTTCTAAAAAGTAATTTTGTGCATCTTTCAGTATGTCTTCGCAGTGATTTATCTTAAGATAATGTAGCAAGTATGTATTGTGGACAAAGCTGTTATTGTATGAGATTTTTGTGTAAGATGTTATTTGAACAGAACTGCAGAAATAGTTTTATACCAATTACTTAAAAAGGCTTATAACAGCATGCTAATACTGTCATTAGCTGATTTCCTAAAATTATAGGTGATCTTTTAGTATGTTTTACTGATTCCCCTTTCTCTAAAGGAGAGAGGAATGCATGATAAACTGACTTTTAGGAAATACTCAATGGCAAATTTTTATTCTTATACAACAGCTAATTAATTCTGCTCCTAAAAGTAAAAGCAATTTAGATGTACTGTATTTTTAAAGGTCAGTTTAGTTTGCTATTTTTGAAATGATTCCTGTAACTACACTGGAATTAGTTTGAGGAAATGTACTTATCTCTGCTGCCTCAGTTTAGTTCATTGGCAGTGGCAGCTTTGCAAGCCTCAGAGGCTGCAGAGCTTTATAGGGCTGGTTCGTGTGCCCCTCTGCCCCCTTTCCTCTTGCTGAGCCCTATGTTAAATGAAAGGTTGCTTTGCTGCCTTTCACTTGAGATAGTTAAAAGCTAACAACCTTTGTACACTGTGTTTTTAAAATGGTTTCATTGATTGATGTAAAGACTTGCTCTTCTTCCTGTGCTGTCTCTGCAGTTTGTAGGATGCAATCATGTTATGCTTCTTTTCATTTTAAATGACCGTTTGCTTTGCTTTTCCTTCTTTTTGTGCTACAAACATAGTGGATTTATGGTCTGTGGGGTGCATTATGGGCGAAATGGTTTGCCACAAAATCCTCTTTCCAGGAAGGGACTGTATCCTTGTGCTGCTGCAGCAGGTTGAATTACTAGGAAGTGCTGAACCTTTTCCTTAATGTTCTGTCATGAAGATGCACATTGTACAATCTGTCCGTGAAATTGACATGAATTTTTCTTGTGATAACGCTTAAAAAATTGGGGAGGTGAGAACCACATTTATCCTGAGGCTGCACCTAGCAGTAGGACATAGTCTCTGCTGGTCCTGTAGCTAGCACACGTTCATCTTCACTCATCTTCATTACACACGCTTTTTATAATCACTTTGTGTGTGTGTGTGTGTCTAGGTGTTTTTATTTACTTTATTTTAATAACTTTTATGTTAATACCATTGCATTTTTGTTTTCAGTTGACATTTGGTCAGTTGGGTGCATCATGGGAGAAATGATCAAAGGTGGTGTTTTATTTCCTGGTACAGATCGTATCCTTACCCTTGGCCTAGGCTGTAGTTTTAAGATACAAGAGGTCAAAAGATACTGCAGCAATTTAATTCCAGGTTAAGGTAGTTTTTACAATACTGTTTTTAAACTGCCTTTTAAAAATAAAACTTGCAAGTTTGTGATTTTCATTCTAAGATGTTGCAAATACGACTGCAGTTATGCCATGTAAAGCAGAACCAGAATGCAGATAGCATTGTCATGTATTATTGTCTATGCAGATGAATGCAAACTAAGAAACTCCAATAAGATAAACTAAGAAGCATGTGGGCAACCAGGTTTATTTTTCCTTTTTTACTTTGTTTATTTTCCCAGTTTAATAGTGTCTACCATTGCTTTTGAGTGTTGTCACATTCAAGATAGTTTCGTTGTTTTGTTTTGTTTAGATGGTACTGTAGTGATTCACATCGATTGATTTTTGCTTTGAAGCTCATTTTTATGTAATAATTTATTAATCCTTTTTGGTACCTGAGGGCATTAGCAGTTGCCATTTTTGTGTTTTATAGAAGACAGAAAAATATTTCTAACCAGATAAATGGCTACAGTCTGGAGTTCTGTCCTATGCAAAAATGATTCCGTCTGAAGTAGCCGGCACTCACGTGTTTCTGTTCCGTGAATGGCTTGTGTCTGTGTGGCTTGTGCCATGTTAGCTCTGCTACCAGCTTAGGATCTGTTGCTTGCAGGTAAAACCAAAACCCTCTGCATCTTCACCAAAATCAAGGGGCGTAGAGTTTTACTGGAAATTAAACTCCAGTTGCAGACAGATGCCCTAAGATGCTTTTCCTGGCTTTGCTGCAGGTTGGTTGCCTAATATTGGACACACCACAATTTATAGGTGAAGATTTTTGAGGCAAAGTGAGGGGATCCAGGGAATCTTTACTTTCATGCAGCTCTCTCATTGCATTGGTTGTGCTGTACCGAGCTTTATAAATCTGCTTTGCTAGCGCATGGATTTTCAGTTTATCCACAATGCCGTACATTGGCAATGCTTTTTTCTGGGTCTGTGATAAATTACAATAGAAGAACTTGATGCAAACTTAATGCAAACATGTGCCACTGCTCAGAGGCAGTGTTCAGTGCTGGCTTGGCGTGAAGTTTAGCCTGCTCCATATCCTGTCCTTGAAAGCAGCCCAAGAGAAACAGCTGGGAGGAGTGCCCGAGCTAGATAAGCACATCGCAGACTTCTCCTGCACGGTGCTTCCCAGCTTGCTCGCTGCCTAACGCCTGTCTAGAGCAGACACTAAGTTCTTCTCCAGCGTCTCCTTGAAAGAAGAAAAAACGTCACATGTATTTGTTAAATCGTGTAAGTCTTTTCATTTACTCCATTTCTTAGAAATATATCCTTTGCCAGTGAATTCATACATTTCTGGGTAAAATTCATGTTGGCTTGATTACTGTTCATAGTTTTGCATGATTAATGATACGAACCTGTTCTTTTGTTACAATTGCCTATATTTTATCTCTTTTGCCTATTTCATATGGTTTAAACCTAACTTTTTAGCTGAATATTAGACACTGTTTTTCTTAGCTGCATAACCTTAGATATTGATCAATGGAATAAAGTTATAGAACAGCTAGGAACACCATGCCCTGAATTTATGAAGAAATTGCAGCCCACAGTCCGAACTTACGTGGAGAACAGACCTAAATACGCTGGCTATAGCTTTGAGAAACTCTTCCCAGATGTCCTTTTCCCAGCTGATTCTGAGCACAATAAACTTAAAGGTAAGGTCGTCTTTTGTTTGCTAAACATTCCTCAAGTATTTAAAATTTTGGATATGCCCAGGTTTATCCTTTCCTTCCTCCCTTTTTTTCCCTCCCTCCTTTTTTTTTCTTAATTGCTGTTTAGACTTTCTGTTCCAATAAGAAGCTTGATAAATACAAAAAGCTGATTTTTTTGCTGTCTGTACTTGCTTGCAGGAAGATTATGCAGCATTAGAATGTGGTGTTAAGCTATTTTTTGTCTTAATCTTAATCTTTATCTTTTTTCACAAAAAAAAATATTTATTCACTTTCTGAAACTGCAAATAATGCGAGGCTTATATAGCTATTAAGCCTCGATTTGTTTACCATATATCTTTTCCCATGTACTTGAAAATACTGCATTATATGCATATGGCACTAGTCTAAATAGGCAATTTCACTTTTGCAGCAAGTCAAGCAAGGGATTTGTTATCAAAAATGCTGGTTATAGATGCTTCTAAAAGAATCTCTGTGGATGAAGCCCTGCAGCACCCGTACATCAATGTCTGGTATGATCCATCAGAAGCAGAAGCTGTAAGTCCTTGGTTTAGGCTCCGGTTAGTCAAGTACTCTATTAAAGCCAACTTAGAATTTTTATGCGTTATTTAATTGCCTGAAAGAAGATTATTGCCTGAGCTACACACATCACTAGAAGCTTAACTGAGCTCTGATCATATTCTAGTGGTGTATTAGGACATGTGTATTAGAGCTGATATTAGAACTGGTGCAGACTTGCAGACAGCTGAAGTGTCTGTATCTCTCTGTGCGTGTTGATTCGTGTGTTAATTGCATATAACCTGCCAGGCATTCAGTAATGCATCTAAAAGCCCTGGTACTAAAGTGTAATTTCCTGAGCTTTGTTTATTTCGGTGTGGGTTGGTTGCGCTTGATAAAAATCTGAGATATTTACTACTTGGCCAGAGAAATACTCCCATTAGCAGTAGCAATTGCAATAGTCTAAAAAGTGGGTGTTCCAGCAGAAAGTGAGTACAAGATCTTGAGTTTTCTAGTTACTGACACTAATAAAAACAAAGAGGAGGGAGAAGAGAGTAACATTTTTTTATCCAAAACTAGTTTCAAGATTTTTTAGAGATGCTGAGAAATACCTTGCTATTTTTTAAGAGAATGAATGGTATTAGGCAGTGTCCCACTGGGAATGGGAAAAGGGGCTTTATTTAAATGGTACTGTCAGAATTTTGTTGATCTATAAAACTAAAGGAAAGAATTAGTAATTAACAGTAAATAGGTACAGAGGACTGTTTGAGACTGGAGACTGCAAGTTATTTTTACCAGATTGAGTTGTTATGATGATAATCTAAGCAAATTTACCAATCAGTTTAAAATGTTAAGTGGTATCTAGAAAGTAAGTGGCAGAACATTTGATTAAATAAAGTATTTTAAAATTGGGTTTATATTCTGAAGTTCTTATTTTTATTTTTATTTATTCCATTTTTATTATCTCTTAATTACTTCATCATGAGTTGGTTTTGTTTTTCAGCCTCCTCCGAAGATCCCAGATAAGCAGCTAGATGAGAGGGAGCACACGATAGAGGAATGGAAAGGTAAGAAGAGAAACCCTCAGTGCAGCAGGGTTTGCGGGGTGGGCTGGGCCCAGGGCTCCTCGAGCAGCCCAACGGCGTCCGCCTCCAAGCTCCCTCCGGAGGGCCGGGAGCAGAAAGGGCGGCTGCGGTGGGAGCCAAGGAGGGGATGTGCGGGCGGCTGCTGGGAGCAGTGACCTGAGGGACGGGTGGTGTCACGAGGGAGATGCCCGTGGTGGCACCTGTGGGGTCCTGGGGACGTAGCTGAGCCGGAGGTGCCCGCGCCAGGCCGTAATGTGGCGTAGAGCTGGTACCTGCAGTAGCAAGAGCAGTGTTGGCTGCTGGTTTAGTGGCTGTATTTCCTGGCCGTATATGAGGTATAAAATTAGGCAGTGTAAAGAGAAGGTCTGGAGTGTATGTGCTTGGTTTTGAACTTGCTTCTCCAGAGTTTGGAGCTGCGACACAAGTCTCGGTGCTAAAGGAAAGTGCAGCCTGCCCTAGTCATGCTCAAGTTAGTCCAGATGGCTTTAAATTAAACCTCCATATGAGCCCATGTAGAAGGGCCTGCTAGCTGTGCCTATGGTGCATTACGGCCGGGTGACAAGAGAACGGGCCTTCTTTCTGATGTACCTTGTGAAAGACAGAGGGTTCTGAGGAGTCTCTTGGATTTTTCTTTTGTTTTATTTTCCTGTGAAATGTCAGTTATAGTCCCAGAACCTGCGGGAATAGATTTGCTGTATCCTAGGGAGCTGATGCTGCTTTGACTTCAGTTACTGGACAGCTAGCATGATGGTAGCTATTGAAGTGTTATAACCCATAACCTTGTTATCCCCTCCTGTATCTCTTGGAATTTAAGGAAGTATTAGACAGTCATTGAGCTTTAAAGAGCTGTGGAAATTACTTTTAAGGTAGATGAGATCTCTGCTTCTAATGTTTTATGTATGTATTATTTGTATCGTATACTTTCCTGTGTTGCTACAGACAAGTCATTAGATAATAAATTAATGACGTGGTAGTTCTTCAGAAATTAAATATGATTTCTTAGAGCTCTATTTAAGTAAATAGTTGATCTACTGTAAGAGCTCAAGCTTTTATAGCCACCTCTAAAACGTGTTGCTCCTTGGTTGTCACCTACCGTAAGGGTTAGGCTAGGCAGGGCAGGGAAGAAGCAAGATTTTGAGGGCTTTATTTGCTTGCAAATGTCAGCAGATAGTCAGTGTTCCTCACAAGGTCATTCAAAGGACCATGGCAGTCTTTAATTGCCAAATTCAGCACGTCAGAGGATTTAGCACCGGTTATTGCTGAGGGGAAGGCAGAGCAAACGCCCCAGCTCCTCCCTGCACGTTGCGGGGAGATGAGGGGAGACGAGACCCCCCCCGGGGACCCCGAGCTCGCTCCGAGGCCCTGACGCAGCTTGCGGGGCCTTGGGCAAAACGGCGCTCGGTGACGAGGAGCAGGACCTGCCTGTTGGGTGGTTTGCTTACTGTGTCCCAAATGCCTCAGTTCTCGGTGGTTTAAGACTTGTAGGCAGGATTAGCGATGACATTGAGCTTGGGAGTGGCCAGAGAGGCTATAAACACGGCCTTTAAGCAGGAATTTGGTGCCCTGAGCAGTCTGATGCACTGTGCTGAGGAAGTCGGGGAAGGTGTGTGGGGCCTGCATGTACATTCTTCCCTAAAGAGAAACATGAAAGGAAAATGTTTCATAGATGATTTTTGGCAGAATTTTGTTTTAATGCCTGATAATGTCATTTTGGACACAAGGGATGTAAAATCTAATATTAAAACAATCTAAAATCCTCTTCCTGTTAGAGACAGAGATAGAGCAGTAGAAATTCTGTTAGCATCCTCTTCCCAAGGGAAGTTACTTCCCTTTTGAAGCAACGCTAGGCAGGTATAGTGCTAAAAGAAGTACAAGTGTGTCAAACAGGATGGATTTTATCTTAGACCCAAGGCCACTACAAACCCTCAAAGTTGTAGTTCTTAATTTTTCTTTCCAGCTGTCTGTATATCACATTAGTTTGCCTTATAGGAAGTAGTAGCCTGGCAGTCAGTTCTTACAAATTGCATTTAATGGGATTTTTTTTTCTTTTTCTTCTTTTTTCTTTTCCCTGTTGCTTGTGGAGCAACCCAGCTTTTCTGGGTAATAAACTGCCATTAGTGTAGAGAGCTTGTGACCAGTGAACAGGGCACATGAGTTCAGCTTGTAAGTGCTCTAGTAGCTCCTGCATCCTTTTTAAGAATGAAGAACTTCAGTAACTGCAAGATAGATTTCTTCCTTCATTTACAGTGGCTGCTCGTAGGCAAAAACTCTATCACTTGATGGTGGTCTGGCCCTTCAGATGTTGTTTCTGCAGAAATCTAGTGGCAAGTGTGTGTTGGGAGGATTGCAGTGCAGCTTGCGCTTGTTTGTTGGGTTTTTCTTCCCTTCTTTCCAGTAGCTTGTGGTCTGGCCTCTGGAAATGAAAGAACAGCTCTGCCTTCCAGTGGCAGAGGGTCTTCAGCTGGTGCTTGTCAGGACTAACTTGCTCAGTTACCATTTTTTTTTTTTTTTGAGGGGGGGGTAAAAAAAAGAAAAAGGTGGCAGATCAAATTCTAAACATTTTGAATTTCTTTCAGAGGTTGAGACTGCCACCTAATGGGAAAAGTAATAAATGTAGTGTGTGAAATGTTTTATTGAGGTAAGGAAGAATCAGTGGGGGAGCTGAAAAACTTCTCCAAAACAGCTGTTTTTCAATAATATTGCCCATCAAATTTGTACGTGGCTCTGACTTCTGAGGTGCCAGTTCTATATGTTGTTAGCACAGCCTGCTTGAGGGAGGGATTTACGCTGCAGGTGGGTGGAAGGCTTGTTCAGAGAGGTGCCATCCAGCCCCTCGGATCCTGCCTAGGAAGCGCTTGACCTTGCCAAGTGGTTCCCGAGGGAGCGCAGCTGTGCAGCCCCAGCAGCAGCCGCGGGGCTCCAGGCAGGGTCCCTTGGAGCAGACCCAGCTACTGGGTTCCTGGAACCTCAGGGAGTTCTTGGAAGGCCAGGGGAGCTCCAACAAGAAGAGAATTGTGTGTTGTTGCATCACTCTGTATTCATTCCTTTATTGCAGTTTCTCTGTAGCTAAGAGTTGTGTTGTTCAAAACTAATTCCAAGTAGCAATAAACCTGTGAAATTGCAATGTACATTTTAATAAGAGATTGCTTATCCACTTGGAGTTTGGATATTTCACTTTTCTGCTTTCCCTTCCCTGTATTTCAGAGTTGATATACAAGGAGGTCATGGACCTGGAGGAGAGAACCAAGAACGGGGTTATACGTGGACAGCCAGCCCCTTTAGGTTGGTTACAATAAAAGCACAGTACAAAGCTCCTGAGTTGTAGGTCTGGAGGCCGTAGATCTGAGATACCTGAGAGTAACATAGTGCAAAACCTGTCCAAAACCTGTCTCTTTTATGACCTGTCAGCTCTTGAATTCTCTTTGAGGTGATGCTTATTTTAATGGTATGAACAGAGCTGACATTATTTAATGGAATATTCCCCTTTATTAATCTGGTAATCTCCTCTGTCATTGTCCCCATATAACCGATGCTTCATTTATTTTTCCTCAAGAAGCATCCAGGAATATACTGGTACCTTATTGCCAAAATGTGATTGTTCCTGCTGAGATGTGTGACAGGTAACTGGTGCGGTATCACATAATGATAAAACCACCACTTACATACCTTAAATAATGAAGTAGGGCATTTCTTCAAACTTGGTGATCAGCAGGAAAAAAAAGTGACTATGAGGAGGAGACAGACTAGTGCAAGTACTGAACCATGCAACTGTATCTGCAACTGATTTGCTGTTTTGTTTCTCATAGCACAGGTGCAGCAATGATCAATGGCTCTCAACATCCATCCTCATCGTCATCCGTCAATGACGTGTCTTCAATGTCAACAGATCCAACATTGGCCTCTGATACGGACAGCAGTCTAGAAACATCAGCTGGACCTTTGGGCTGCTGTAGATGACTACTTGGTCTTTTGGGGGGTGGGAGGGGAGGGATCCTTTTAGTCACTGATGGGGCACCTTTAAGAGTTGGTGGTATTTTTGAGTGTTTTTTCAGAAATAATCGTAGGATTCATCATAAAGTGCTGTAATTTTAAACTGTAAGTTGTGTTCAAAGCAGCCACTCTTTTTTTTTTTTTTTTTTGCTGTAATTACCTCTTTAAAATATTAAACCTTATAATTTTTATTGTGGTTTTAAAAAATGCAAATTTTATTTAATATTATGATGCTGATATTTTTTTAATGAATTTTTAAGATTCGTTTTATGAAAGCACATGTTAATGTTGTCATTACCATATCTTGAATTATTTAAGATTTTATAGGTTTTTAGTTTTTTTAAATTAGAATTTATTCCAGATGTTTTGTTCATGATATCCTTCAAAGTTTTATGCTTGGTCATACGTCCATATCCAGTTGGAGGGGGAAATAATTCAGTGTAGCCAGCTGTAGTTTTGGGCATACTACTGTAGTGCTGGCAGGGAATAAAATCCTCTTATTTTGGCCACTTGCCTATGATATTTCAGTAAAAGTAGCAATTAGTGAATTGTTAGAGAATCAGTATGCAGTCCTTTGCAAATTAACCTCATCTGAATGGCTTTACAAACTTAAGAGAGCAAAGCATATCTTCAAAACTGCAGAAATGTCTAGCCCAGCAAAGGAATGTGATGTTTTCTGCAGAGATGGGGCATGCCAAATCTCGTGATCACCGTAAAACAAGAGGATACTTCATGAATAACACATTGCAATGCAAATAAACTGTTTGCTTCTAGCTCGTAGCCTGTATTTGTACACACAGAGCAAGGCGTATCCAGACTGCCAACAGGGAGAACGATTAGGCTGTAGCTCGATTTCCGTGCAGCACGGGATTCTTGGGAGTTTAGTTTCTTACTATTTTTTTATTATTAAGGTGAGTGCATTTTGGGGAGAAGAAACAGTGATGTGAATGCAATAGTGGCAAAACTTCAGCCATTCTTTCTCCAGCAAAATTAACTGGTAAAAACCTTTATGTGACAGAAGAACCTCAGGATGTTAAGATTTCTGTAGCTAATGCATTAAGTGAGCAATATATGCCATCCAAAGGAGGAGAAAATAGTGCTGTATAAATAAATATTTTTCTCTTTCACTTTACCATGAGACCAGTGTAGCAGAAATCTTATAATGGTTCATTTTAAATCATAAATATTCAGTAGTTTTCAGCACTGAAGCTCCGAGTTTCAATACACTTTTTAAACAAAAGATATATTGAAATATATAGAACAGTTACTAAATAGTCATGTAAAATGGTGCTGCTCCTCACAGAAGTATTTTAACTGTTTACATTTTATAATTACATAATGATTTATGTATAACTGATTTAAGTTTATGTATGATTTAAACAATCATTCAGAATTTTATTCCTTTGGAAAATGCAGATTTCTAGTGAAGCTAGGCTGTATAATTGATTGCCTTGTGTAGATGCATATTTTGTGTAGTGAATTAGAATGTGAAGAGGAATGAGAATCAGCGATCCCCAGACCTGAGCCTAAAGCAGTTGAGAAGTCTTGCCAGGCTCGGAGCAGGAGCCGGGCTGCGCCTGGCTGCCGGCGCCGCCGCTCCCGCTGCCCCGTGGCAGCGCCGCAGGGCAGCGGGGACGTCAGGAACTTCCTGAGCTCCATACTGAAAGAAGAACATTTGCCTTTGCAGCGTGTTCCAGAAAGATGTAAGTGATGGTAACACTTTCAATACCTTAACAGATGTCTTTAAAACAAACAAAACCCACGGGGTTACAAGAAATGGTAATGTCTCAAAGATGACTAAACTGATAACCTGCACAGTTGTTTTCCTGGCCTGGCTAGCCTGCTGGTAAGTGATGTGTGTGTGTAAGTTTGCTCTCCTCGCTTGCATCAGATATTTCAATATTGCCTTTCTAAACCACGTTAGGTAAGGCAGTTGTTTTTACAGGTTCCTGCCAAATTGTGTATTACCTCAGAGCAGGCGGGACATGTTTGGATTCATCTGGCACTGGAACGTAGAAAATGTGCTCGTGTTGAGTGGAGACCAACAGAGCAGTCTATTTTGTAACTTTTTATTAAATTTTAAGCTGTGAATTAAGCCAAAATGTTGAGGCATGCAACAGTACTACATTGTATGATAAGGTCAAATGATATTCTTGTTAAACCAGTATAGTTAAGTTAACGATGACAGAACTGATTTCTAATGTTTTTAAGAACAAAATTTGATAAATATCACTTATATTTAAAATGATTTTGGACCCCTCTGGATTGCAGTG
The DNA here is from genome assembly GCA_032273925.1 of Rhynchotus rufescens. Lineage (NCBI taxonomy): Eukaryota > Metazoa > Chordata > Aves > Tinamiformes > Tinamidae > Rhynchotus > Rhynchotus rufescens. Next base: position 2,713 of record JAVCKT010006411.1, on the reverse strand, counting down.
GTAATTTAAATATTTTGATACTTTTGAATCTTTTTGGTATCACTTTCCAGTGTCCTCAAGAAAATATGACTTAAAATGAAGAGTAAGTGAAACAATTTCTCTGTTCTTTTTTCTTGCAACATACAGGTTGAGTCTAATCTTTCACCACTGGGTGGTAGCAGTAGTAACTACATCAAGTTTATAAGCAGTAAGGAGAATTGAGCTTTGTTCTTTGAAGGTAGGCCCGACAGAGGGACTCTGCAGGCCAACCCTTGGTCTGAAGTGAGGTGTCGCTCAAGGTCTGTAAGGTCAGAGCTCTGCCTGTGGGAACCTGTAGTTTGTTTGTGGCCCAGCTTCAGTGTGGTTTTACCTTTCTGCAGTTTGTTGTATGTTAGGCAATGTAAAGGGAGGGCAAATCAGGACTTTAGTATCCAAGATATCGCAATAGGCTCTTCTTAACTTCCCATTTTATTTGGTGAAATATAAAATTATTTCAGAGACACTGTTACGAGGAGTAAACAGATGCGTAGCTGGAGTTCAGGTGTATTAGTCTATTTTTCTGTTGTTCGCTGCTACGCTATCTAATGCATTGTACAGTTTTACATTATTTTTGAGCTTTATTTTATTAGACGATTCCCAGCTATTTTCCTAAGATTGACTTTTGCTGCAGTGCATGCATTTCCCCCCTGCAGCGCCATTCCCGTGCCCGGGAGTGGGCACTGAGCCGCTCCCGGGGCCAGGTGAAGCCAGCGCTTGAGCACTAGGAGCAGCGTGTTGATTCCTGCCGCGCGGGGTCAGCCGCAGCCGGCGTCGAGGGCAGCGCAGCCAGGAGCTCCTCGTTCCGTAGCAGCAGGTGCTTCACCCTTTGCACGGGAGCGAGGGAGAGAGGAGGGTTAGTGCTGCTGCTCTGCGTGGCACCTGCCTCACAGGGCTTCCCTCGGGGCTGTGTGTGCACGTGCAGGTCCGGGCAGCAGGAGGGCGAGAGCAACCGAGCTGAGCCGCCCCCGCCGGCCGGGTTGCCCCGCTCCAGCTGCTCCCTTCTGCCCCCAGCACAGCCAGGGGCAGCCTGGATTTCCACCGAGTTGCTCCTTGCCACGTGTAGCCGGTGAGGAATTCCTGCTGGACACGCTGGTGCTGGCAGTGTAAACTACCTGGTGGGGTGCGTGCGGGAGCACACGGAGCGCTGAGGCTGTCGTGCCACCAGCTCCCACTACTGATGTAGTGTAAGGAGGAGTGTTAGGGAGGTGTGGGCTTGTTCCATGGAAAATTGCAGCATTAAAGGCAGACGCTATCCAGCTAGACATGAAGCACTCTGAGACAGGCATTTGTGAGAAGGTAGTAGTGCTGCATTAATGTGTATGACAGTCAGCAACGGGTGAAGAACAAACTATGACAAGCCGGGCCAGGTGGATGGCGTCCTGCTTGTGCAGGAATCCCACACGCCTGAGACTGAATTGTGTCACTGCTTGGGCTTAGACTCGGAGTAGCTAAAGACAGTAACTCTGCCTAGGTGTAGTTGTACTGGCTGTTGCCGGCAGCGTGCCGGGCTTCACATCTTGCTGGACTGCTAATGGTTTGGGTTGCCTGTTTTACCCAATGTATGTAGTTTGAGATTTAAGGTTAAAATAGAGCTGGCTGCTTTTTGCATTAGGATTAGAAAGAAGGTGTTAACAGAGAAGTTGCAGTGAGACTCAACTGGCTCTTCGAATTTTTAATTCACTTGATTTATTCTAAGTTAAGGGCACTGGATTAAAGTGATAATGTCAGTAAGGGCTCCCTTGCCTGCCCTTCTCCTCCTTAGACCTCTCTGCATTACAGAAACATGTTATGACTCTGAGCACTTCACGTGGTGTTTCCACTGTCACAGTTAAAAATTTAAGCTAGGTTTTCTTGAACTACCTCACACAACCTTTCTACGTTTCTTAAGTAAGCCAAGCTAACCCTTGCTATTGGAACCACACTGAATGTGACCCGCAACACTAGACTTCCTCTAGGAACTAAAGCTCTTGGCCAATGTTGAGACAATATCAGTAAGTATGTTTCTTATCTAGTTCATGTGTAATATATAGCTCGTGTACAATACTGTACATGTAGAATATTGTGTTGGCTGTAAATTGGTGATTTTCTTATTGTAGTCTGGTTTTTGTAGGTAAAAATAGCTTACTGGTAATGTCAGCTCATCCTTTACATTTTACAAAAGGAATAATTCTTGGTAAGCTTTGCATACAGATGAATTACTTTTGTAGGCCCAATATCTAGTCTATTTTTGAGAGCTGTTAAATGTTTATTACTGAAGTTGAGAAAAAAAAAAGCTTAGTTACTGTGCTCATTTCTCCTGCCCCTTTTGAAGTACATCCTTAATTTGCTTTTGTCCTGAGAACTATGAAGGAGCCAACGCACCAGGCAAACAGTGGGTGAACACTTGGGTTTGTTTCCTCCCCACATGTGCTGCCCTTTCCCTCCAAATAACTGTGGGTGGGACATGACTGAGACCTTGTGGTTTTTCTTTGTCTTTCATGCCATAAGTCACTCCGTGTGCACCACTGGAATGTATACATTGTTATCCAGTCTGTTAATGATATTTTAAATAAAAAAGGAAAAATTTGTTTCACTGCTGCAGTGCAGCTGCACTCTTCATAGAATCACAGAGTGATGGAGGTTGGGAGGGACCCAGAGGTCATCTAGTTCAAGTCCCCTTTTTGGGAGGGAGGGAGGGAGAGAAAGAGGGAGGGAG
>JAVCKT010006408.1:0-21432 GCA_032273925.1 Rhynchotus rufescens | reverse complement strand
GTGGGATTTCTGCATTAAAACAAAGAACCGAGCAGCCCTTTTATAGCACCCGAGACCTGGAGTTAGAATATGTAGTAATTCTTGCATTGTGGATTTGATATTACGTGTAGTGAAGTGGAGAGCTGCTTGCACTCTTTGTAGCAGGTTTTCTCTAAGGAACACGTTTGCAGAGCTGAAACCCCTAAGCTGGGAGAGCTGCAGGGTTTCAGCAGCAAGTGGAAGGCAACTGTCCGAGAAGAATCATAGGAGGCAGGTGAGGCGGTGACCCAGCTGTATGGCATGAAACCAACCGTAGAAGAAGTCCCCAAAGGCGACGTGAAGCCAAAGGTCGTTTTCTCAAATCTTCCGTCTCAAGCAATCTGTGTGCACTGGGGAACAGGCCCTTAAAGCCTTCTTGAAACTGGATATATTGTCAGGGCTTTCCTTGGTTGCCTTGCCTAGTGACAGCTGCTGGAAAGGACAAAGCTGTTTGCTTTTCCCGTTGGGTGACCATCTGTGCATCCATGTACATCCGTGTGCATCCATGTACATCCGTGTGCGTGTACAGGTGGCACAGGCACCGGCAGCTTTGCCCAGTAGCCTTCCTTGTCCGATCACCTCCTTTAAGAGGAATCACAGCTTTTGCACAAGCGCTATTAGAGAGACTTCTGTTTGATCATTATTGTCATTTATTATGTCATTATACTAAGTGAAATGAGAGGGCTTAGCAGCACATAGAGTCTGGAGGAGACCTGGTTGCCGCAAAAAAAAAAAAATGTGACCTGGTTGCAGCAAAAAAAAATTGCAATCCAGTAATGCTGGTTGTATCTTCTAGCCTTATTTCTGATAAGGCTGACAGGCTGGTTCGTTCAGCTTGTGCCCTGAGGGTGCTTCACATCTTGGGACGCATTGCAGTGTTTGGAGAACTCCCTGCTGGAAGGGGCCCCTGCAGAGTAGTGCTTACAAAGGAGGTCATTAGCTGCACAGTTTGGCTACAATATTAGGAGAAAAGACACTTCTGGACAGACTTAAGTCACTTAAGTCTTAAGTGACTTAATGGGCCACTTAGGTCACATTTTTACAAGTGCCTTGGGCTGGAGATGTGCTAATTCTCTCTAGGCTGGGAGCTGTTAAGATCCTTTTGCAGGGCATCTAACAGCAACCTGAGGAGAGGCTTCCATAGAACCAGGCTTGGTTAGTGCTCTCAGCCCACGAGAGCAGAGTCCTGCTCTCCCACAGGTTGCACAGGGTCGGTCCCTGTCCCCGTGCACAGCTGTGCTTGCATTTGGAGCAGCCCTTGGCCTGCTGGAGCACGGGATGCACCACGCTGGAGCTTACAGCACGCTCCGTAGGAGAAGGCCCACCACAAGAGTATGTTGGTGCAAAATATTCACGCATCCTAGGGTTTCTTCTAGAATCCAGTGGGATATTGTTACCCTCCAGTCTGGATCCTGCTCTGCTCTTCCTCACAACCTGCTGCTTTTAGTCTCTGCCTGGCTAGTTTGGCTTGTAGGGGTTCATCTGCAAAGATTGGGGTGTCCAGCTCTGGTTTTCCATGAGCCTGTTGAAGAGAGAGAAATTCTGTGACCATTTTCCCTTAGAAATTCAGAATAATGGAATCCTTGGGCCATGGACATTTCCGTAATTGAATTTAAATTTGTCCTTGACCCATTTGAGCCTCATGAGCTGAAGTTTCTTGTGTAACCGGTCTTTTTCTAATGATATTTATGGCAACTTAATTCATCAAGTTGGTTTGACTGTCTCTTGTCTCATCTGTCCCCCACAGTTTCTCTATAGGATATTTTTCTACTTAGTGTTTCTTCTTGAAGACATATTAAATCTTTATAAAGATAATTGGTATTATATCATTATTCCTCTTTTCTTACAAGATTTTCTTCAAGAGGTTTCCTGATGACATTTTTTTTCTTTTTTTCAGAATTTCAGCATTTGTGTTGTTTTAGACATACATCATTACTAATGTAATCACACAAGCACATGGATCTGTCATGTTGTATGTTACTGAAAGCAGGTTGCTTTAGCTCTAGCTTCCAGATATACCATTCATGAACATCCCATTAGGTTATTCCTCAGAATTTTAGGTTCTTTACTTAATTTTAAGTCTTTTTGCAGTGGACACAGAATTACCAGTTACCACTTTGGAAAAATCTCTAGTTTATAGCAGCATAGGCACCTATGCAAGATCAAAAACGTGCCTTGCCAGAATGGGCAATTTAGAGAACTCGGGGCTTGGAAGCTGCCTGGGTTTTATTGAGTAGAATAGGACAATTCCAGAACTGATGAGCTGGTAATGGTATCAATAGCCTGCAGTTATTGGTGCAGGTGAGTAGTGTGATTCTAGTGCATTTCTCCGAGTAACTAACGTGATTTTCTTGACATTTTTGTGCTTGTAAAATCCTCCGTGCGCGTGCTCCGTGTGGTGTCCCCGTGTGCACTCTCAGGACGATGCACCCACGGTTGGGTGCTGCTAAAATGTACTAAACGGGGCTAAAATGTCCTGTTTCCAGGCCGTGATGGGGCGCTAAGATCCACAGGCCTGATTTTGCTGCAGGAAAATGAAAGCGCCTCTCTAAAGGAATTATTATTGTGCATTTTTGGTGTCTTAATGATTTTTAGAAAATAAAAACCTTCATGGTGTACACAATGGTTTTAAATTCCAGTTTATTTTAATTTCCTATTTCTGTATGGGAATTTTGTGGCATGAGTTAGATGAGGAAGAGAATTTTTTTTTTGATTCCAGTGGAATTTCACTTAATTAACTGTGCTGTCGCTTCACCTCTTCCCGCAGTGAGGCGGCCTGCGTGGTTCTGGACAAGCTGAGCATCTCGGACGTGGCGACCACGAAAGCCTCCAAGGCGCTGAGCGCGGCCCAGCACGCCGGGGAGCACCAGAACCCCGCAACGGCGGCCGCCGGCACGGCCGGCGCCGAAACGGCGCCCAAAGACAGGTGAGCAGCAGCGCCCGCCTGGTCCTGCCCGCCCCGTGCCACGCAGCTGGCTTTCCTGGCTATAACCGTGTCCCCGAATGCGGTTCTTCTCACGGTAATTTGTGGTAATGAGCTATGGGGTTGATAGATCTGGAGTGTCTTGAAGGCAGCGTGGAGCTCTCACTTCGTTTCGTGTGTCTCTGAGTTTATCAGAGGTTCTATAAAATTGCTTGTTATCGTTAAAATAATGCATTCTTATTTCTTTCTGCTGCAGAACCAGGGTGCAAATGATGTGAGTTTCACTGTTGAGATGAACTTTTAGACATTAGCAATGAAAATAATGAGAGGAAAATTGGAAAATGGGTTTTGCAATTGGAAGTGATCTTGAGGAGAAGGGACCCAAGGAGTTGTTACAAAAGTGACTGCTAGGGATGTTTTAAATATGCAGAGGGATCCTCCCACAGTCAGTGCCCTCATCTCTGCTCTGTGCCAGCAGAGCCGTGGCACTGCCAGGGCTCCGAGCACCTGTGTCAAGGCCAGCGCAGCAGGAACGTGGCGCAGCCCAAGCAAGGAGCAGGCAGCTCCGGGCCCCAGCAAAGCTGCTCCAGGTCCTTCAGAGCGAGCCCTCGTGCTCACGCTTCAAACTGTCCAACTCAGCAAGTTAATGTTGTGCAATCAGGGGATAAAGTTGGCCTCTCCATCTCCCCTTGCTTTGTAAAGGTAGTGTTTTGTAAAGGATTCAGCAGAGGTTCAGACTAGGAAGCTAATAATGCCCTAGCAGGAGGAAGGACGACTCGGATACTACTGAAGAAAAAAGTGTCCAGTGCTAATGCCAGGCTGGAAGTAAGCATTAGGAGTGAGCATGGTCCTCTAGTTGTATTTCTCTAATATTACTCTTCTGGTTTGTCTATAGGAAGGAAGAAGTTTTGCCCTGTGCTGAAGCCACATTAAATGGCCCTGCTTGATGAAACAAATGCAATGGGACGTGTGTGATCCAGGCCAGGCTGCTACCTGGTGATGCAATTTGTCAATTTTTTTTTTTTTTCATTTTAATTTTATTTTTTAATAAATGCTGCATTGATGAGAGAGCTGGCATTCAGGACCAGACATGCAGTTTCAACACCAACGATCTGTTCTGAAAGACACTTGCATTGTCTAAATGTAGCATTGATCAGTTAGTCATCACAGGAATGATGGGGTTCTTCCCAAGCAAGCCTTCTGCCTAATTTTAGTTCTTTGTCCCCTTCCCTCTCCCCCTTATTTTTGTTTTGTATTTGGGGTTCAGTCCTATTTTCGTAGTGTTATTGCACACAGTATTCAGCTTCTCTTCAGAAAGGTAGCAGGTCTTACGCTGGGACTTGGACAGTGCACAAAACGTCCCGCAGTCGTGTGACCAAAGTTCCTGATGGAGCTGTCTTTGGGCAGCATTTGCACCGCTTTTGTATAGCAATAAAGCCTTATCAGAAACATTTCATAGGAGGAAAAGATGCAAACACTTTAAACGGGATGAAGCAGGGAGGGAATTTATTTTACGTTTCTGTTGGGTGGGAGGGGAGTCACTGACATTGTCCCAAGCCAGAGGCCAGCTAGTTATCTTCCTGTAATGCTGGACCGTCTTAAGGAACGGGAAGTGTCTGCATTCCAGTGAATTGCCCCGCGCGCTCGACAATTCACTGCAGAATCCTGGGTCGTTTAGTACCTGCTCCCTCCTGTCCGAGGCATCAAAGCTCCGCTTCAGGCTCTCGTCCTCCCCTGGCCCCAGAGCGTGCGAGGAAGGTGGCGAGGAAGGAGAGCGATCCGCCGGGCGGGAGCGAGAGCACATCTGGCACAAGCAGCTTATCAGGTGTTCGCTGGCTTTTCGGAGACTAATGTATTTTCAGATTATTATGGAAATCCATTTCTGTTGTGTTTTTTTTTTTTTTGTTCTGTTTTTAACGTTTTTAATGGATGCAGGAACAGCAACACTTTTGCACTTTGTACCTAGTGACAACATTGGAGAATGAAACGGCCCCAGGGCAGGACTCCTGCTGCTGCTCCACAGGTAGTCGGTCCCGGCGCGATTTTGGGTGGGAACTTAGCAGCTCCCGTGGGATAGTGGAAAACGGTGCGGAGAGACGGACTGCGCTTCAAGCTGCCTGGGAGCAAGGTCAGTTAAAGGTGTCCTTGAGCCTGGATCACGGCGTCTTCTGCGTAGGCTGGAGGCCCTGCTCCTGTAAAGACTGTGTGGGTGTCAGGCGTGCCCGGTCGGCGCTGCCCTCTGCAACGGGCTTGTTCCCAGCCTGGACTTGTGCACGTGGCTCCTTGGGCTCAGCGCCGCCTCGGTTAGTAGTCCAGGATTGAAGCTGGGAAGTCCTTCCCTTTGGAATAAAAGCATGGAGCTCGACACACAGGCAGCCAAAGAGCTAATTTTCGAGTATATCCTCACTTGTGCATAACGAGGGGCTTTATCCCGCGAGTGTGAAGCAAGTACCTCGCCCGGGGCTGTTGTTATGAGCAAAGGCATCCTCGCCAGCCGCCAGTCATTGAAAAAACGCGTTAGTTTTAACTGTGATGTGTATGCAGTGTATATGACATTTTCGGAACCGTATTGAGATGGGGTGTGTGTGAGGGAGGGAGACGAACAAAACGTTTTCCCTGCGAAACATCGGTCTGTTCTGCTGGATCAGTGTCCCGCGGTGTCGTACCCGCCGCACAAGGCTATCCTTACATGCCGCCAACCGGAATATTTTCCTTTCTGATCTCGGGGAAAGCAGGGCTCCCTTTGCTGGCGTGTCACATACGGAGGTGCAGTGCAGAAAGCAGGGCGAGGGCGCTGTGCGGCTCGTGGAGACCTGGGTGCTCGGTGGTGGCCACTGCTGCTGACGGGGCTGGGGTTTTCTCGGCTGCAATTCCATGGTAAGCTGGTGCTTTCGTGGCGTAGGGCTGTTTTCTGGAAGTCTTCTCACTCCCTCCTTGTAATTTAAAATAAATAATTTAAAGTTGCGTTGTTCTGGAAGGAAAACCTCACTCTCTGCCTGCTGTTTAAAGGTCAGTCCCGCTCTTAGCGAAGATTTTCAGAAATGATTAGTGGTTCTGAGTTCCTGATTGGAGACCCGTATAAGTCTTAACTTTCAAGTAATTGGTGCTAGATGTTTTCTGAAAATCAGGTTCTTTTCAGGGTTTTCTGTAAATGCCCACAAATGATACCATGAAAACTAGAAAACTCTTCATCAAGTAGAGAATCAGTGCACCTGACTCCAGGGCTGACTGAAGACCATGGTTGGGCTTCAGCCCCATTAAAGACCAGCAGGTGACCACAGTTTCTTCCCAGTATCTTCTCATTCACAGTTCTTGCCTGTAGTGCTTGCAAGTTCCATCATGCCACAATTGCAGCCAAGTAGAGTCTGTTTAGGCCTGAGAGACTGTGGGACACTGTCCATCACGGGCAGGGTTTGGTCTTTGTCTTGCCCCGATCCATCTCCAGCCTGCTTGGTGGACAGATCATTGATCTTTGCTGTCGGTGACATCCCAGTATCCTTCTCCAAATGTGCCTGGAGTGGCTGAGAGACGTGAGTGCTGCCTTAACCCCCTGAGCTGATTGAGGTCCCGCTGGCCGGTGCTGCAGGAAGGCCGCGTGGTTTGAGCCCTGTGCTGATCCTGATCGTGATCCTGGTCCCTGTCAGGGGGTTCGGGCGGTGACCAGGCTCCAGCTGGCAGCAGTAACATCCCAGAACGCTTCACAGAGACCTGCAAGGACGTGCCTCTCCATGCCTAAACGTGCCCATGAGCTTTGGCTTTCAGACTGTGCGTTTAAATGAAAGCTTTAATAATACACTTAAAACATATCCAGGAGGCAGATCTACAAGCACAGTGTAGTTGCTGAGGGCCTCTTTATCTGAAGTTCATGAATTTAGTTGCTTGTGTCCCATTACTTCCGTAACATCAGCAGTTAAATAGCCTTGTGGATATGCACATTGCTTTTGTGACAGTGAATTATTCCTCCACGTTTAGGATTTAAGCCCCGACCGTGTCTCATGGCCCCATTGCATTGCTCTTCACAGCAGCCAGCACCGATTGGAAATGTTCTTCTCCCTGATAACCTGGAGTTTGCAGTTCGGAGCAGACCTAGAGTCAGGAGATGGTTTCCTTGCTTGGATTTTGTAGGCAAACCGTTGGTGAAACTGGTCCTGTTTATAAATTGGAGCTTCCCTTCTCTGCACTGTCCCAGTGGAGATGCGCCGGTTTTCGGGGCCGCGTCCTGCAGTCGTCCCTCAGTCCTCCTCGTTCTCTGGCTGAGCACCCTTCTGCTTTCAGCTAACTTAGGAGAAATGCTAGGAGAAATACTAGTTTTAAGTGCCGAATGCGCTGGCGGAGCGGTTGGGTGAAGCCGTGCCGGAGCTCGTGCCGCGTGCGGTGACAGTCGACCCTCCCGCGTGCGTTGGGGACACGCTGTGACAGCCGGCGGGTTTCTGCACCAGGAGGGGACTGTCCCCTCGCCGGGCAGGCGCTGTGCCCTGCGGAGGGACTGCTGCCCTAGGCCGGGATTTACCTGCATTTACAAGGAGGGATTTACCCAAGCCAGCCCTATCCTTTACAAAGCCCTGGGCTTGGGGCAAAGCACTAGGCAGGAGTTCTGCTCAGCCCTCCCTGCCCTTGTTTACGTGCAGTATTTCCAATCTGTTCTCATCTATATTGTAATAATTTTAGTTTTGACTCTGTATGCTGATGAGTGTGTATATAGATATATATTTGCGGTGTGTTATTCTATATATATTTATACACACGCAGTTGGACGTTGTAAGCAGCCTGAAGTGGGCACCCAGTGCACAATAAGCCTGATTTTCATACGTGCACAAGCACATGGACAGCAGCAAGTCCTGGGCAGTAATTTTGGTTGTACAAGGCCCAAAACAAGGAGGCAAAACCCACAGCCACATCGATCATTTCAGCCACCCGAACTGCCGTGTCCACTGCCAGGGTATTAAACTTGCCAAAACGAAAACAAAACTCATCAGAAAAGCATTATGCTGCAAAGAGATCAAACCTAGCTAATCTGGAGTCATGGAGGCGTGATCTTACGGCAGAATAAGAGGTCAGTTGGCCTGGGTTAATGCCTTTGCTTTCCAAGTCAGAGCCGTGTGTATCCCGTGGCGTTGCTTGCTGCAGGGTTTCGGTGCTCGCTGCGGGGAGGACACGGTGCAAGAGCAGCCAGCGCCCGTGAGCCCTTTGTGTGGAGGAGAGGCTGGCAGGAGGGGCTTAGGCCCTCTTGGCAGACCTCAGTCCCCTCTTTGCTGTCACAAAGAGCTGTGGCCTTCTCCAAACCTGTATCCACCACGTGAGCCTCCTCAGACTTAGCTGGGATAGTCCTTGAAGGCAAGGGAGCAAGTGAAGGTGGGGAATTGTCGCTTGTTCAGCAGTTTCATCCGTCTTTTAATAAAGTTAAAACAGATGAATCCCTGCTCATCCTCCTGGCCCTGCTGGAGACGCCCTTTTGTCCTCAGCAAACCCAGCAAAAACGATGTTTCTTTGGTGCCCCAAGGCTTTCCCCCTTGCTCCTTCTCGCAGAGCTTCAGCTGGCGAACGGTGGGCGAGCAGCGGGCGCACAGAGGGAAGAGGGAGAAAAGCGGCGCCCGGCGCCAGCTCTCAGAACCACTCGGGTGGCTGGTGGAGAGGTTTTCAATCCAGCTGCATTGCGCACCTGGGTGGAAGTCAAGGGAATTCCCAAAGAAATACCTAAAAGAACAAAATTACATGATTTCCTTGTCCCCTACTGCTATCCGAAGTCTCCTTTTGAAAAGTATAGACAGTGAACTTTAAATCAGTGTTTATTGATAGGCTGGCTTAGACATAGCAGGAGACCTTGCACTGACAAAGGCCCCTTTAGTCTCAGCTTAGCCCGTGCAGCCAGAAGCGCCTCGCTGTCCCTCCTGTCGCCTGAGATGTGCCTGGAATGCAGGCACGCACCGGGGACTGCGCTCCCGTGCAGGGCTGCCCTTGGTTTATTCTCTCTGATTACACATTTTTTTCTGGCCCTCTTGCCTCTCTATTCTGTAGTATTTTAATCAGGGTTTAGTAGATTTTTTTCAGTCTTCACCTTCTGTAGTACTAAGCACTGTCTTATTGCAACGATAATCGCAGTAAAGCTCAAAGAGCAAGGGCTCCTTCAGCTCCCCAGTTGATCTAGCGGGGAGAACTGGGCGTTTTGCAGCTATCCCCTTGTTTCTGCAGCGGTTTGGTGTTAACCAAAGCGGATTGCCCTGGTTGTGGGAACGGTGCCACGGGCGCTGCCCACACGAGCGGGTCCCTGCGGGCATCAAAGGGAGCAGAGAGCCGGTCCTGGCCGCCAGGCTGAAGGCAGCGGCTCTAGATAAGGCGCAGCACTGGGTTTTGTGCAGTGTAATAGCTGGCTCTTCTGATACCCTGTCACAGCCCTCCTCACAATTGGTGGTGATTTAGAGAAGAGGTTTCCTTCTCTTGCTCTTCTCAGAGCTCCAAAACCATAAGCAGCTGATTTGGCTGTTTGGGCCTGTTTTGCTGTGATTAGATAAAACAGGCAAAACGCAGCGTGGTGTTGTGGCTGGCGCGGTGATTCCGTGCTGTCCCTCAGCCCGGCACCGGTTCTCCCCGAAACGCCGTTGTGCCGCGCTGCGCCCGCAGCCGCCGCGTTGCATGCAGCGCGAGCGCGCAGCCCCGCGGGACCCCTCGCTGGGCAGGGGTGGTGGTGCAGGAGCCACTGCGCCCGGCGGAGCCTCTCCTGCCCTTGCCCACCACGGATCACCCGAAATAAATACCCAAAAGGTGTTGGATCACCTGGAATAAATACGCAAAAGGTGTTTGCTTGTGCGGGTCCAGCCCAGGGCCGGCACAGGCAGAGGGAGCCGGGGCTGCTTGGGATGGGCTGCACCCGGACGGCTGCAGCGTGCAGGGCTGCAGCCTCCCACCACTGCACAGGGGCCCTTCCCGGCCCCTCCTGGGTGTTCACGGCCCTCTCCTCATTCCTGCTCCTGTCCCAGCTCCTGTGCTTTGCTTGCCGGGGCGCGAGGCTCGACGGGAGTGCGACTGAGCCCGTGGTGCGTCCTGCTCCGCGCGGAGGGCACCTCGCTGCCCTCGTCCCGCTCCGCGCAGAGGGCACCTCGCTGCCCTCGTCCCGCTCCATGTAGAGGGCACCTCGCTGCCTTCGCTTTCATTTTCAGCTGCCGCGAGGCAGAGGAGAGCTGGAGGCTTGGGGGACTTGCTAAGGCAGAGCTTGGGCTTGCTAAGGCAGAGCTTGGTCTCATGGGACAGCACGGTCCCGGTGTCCAGCACAGCAGTGGAGACCCCCAGAAGCCCGAGGCTCGGGCAGGTGCTCGTGCCCGCTCCCTGCGTGGTTCAGCAGCCCCCGATCTGGTTGCAGCCGGGTGCTTTCTTGGCTGGGTGCTCCAGGGTGTCTCGCATTGTCCTGACCGGCTCCTGCAGCGAGCGCGAGGGGCTGGAGCTGGAGGAGCAGCCGGGACCTGGCGGAGCAGAGGGGCTGCAGGAGGGGACGGGGGACCTGCAGGAGGGGACAGGGGACCTGCAGGAGGTCACCAAGCTGGCTCCAGGTCATTGCTTCCCTTTTCTTAAACGTGTCCTCTTAGCAGAGCTTCTGTCTTATAGATCCCAGATACCCACCCTGTTAACTTCTCCTCCAAAGCAAGAACCCCTTCCTAAAGCAAGAAGAGTGGCGAGCTGCAAAGCGACCCAGTGTGCTGGTAGCCCCTTGCCTGCTGGAAGGAGACCCCCGGTATTAAATAGGAAGCTTGGAGGACACGACCGCACCGGGACGTCCACGGCCTCAGAAGGGGCTGTGCCAGATGGCCAGGAGGAGCTCTTAAGCACATCATTGCCACAAGCAATTACTGGACTTGAGGGAATTGCTGGATTTGGGCTGAAGCTAGGAGTGATGGTTTTATCACCGAGAGCTTGCAAAGAGGACGGGCCCCTGTTTGGGGAAGGCCGCGTTGCTGGGTCGGTTGCAGACAGTGCCTTAGCTTAGTTACAGGATTATGCATCTTTTATTATAGCACTTAGGGGTGACGGCTGCCGTACAAGCACGCCGTGGGTTAGACCGTCTTTGAAATTGCGTGAAAATGTGAGATTCTTGAGAAAATGAGCAGTTCTTGCTGGCTCCCCGGTGGCTGCCGTTTCCATCCGCGTGGGAATACCGCTATCCATGAGAAGGGGACGGTCGTTGAGTGGTGCCTCAGGAGAAGCTGTCGGGAAAGCGCTAGTGCAGACGGTGTTGGGGAGAAGCGAGGCAGGCATTTTCTCTGTACGCTGCAGTTGCACGTAAACTTCCTGGCAAATTGGCAGAAAATACCCCATTTGGCTCTATATGCTGGCTTATACCACCCAAAACTCACTTACCTCATTCCTGGAAGGGCATTTGGGTGACCGATCCGACCTCCCGATTAATTTTTGTACGAAAATGAACTCTATTTCCTAGCGACTGTTACCTGTCACCCTTCACAACATAAGTATAAAAATGTTAGTGAAATATGCCTATATGTAAAAAGTATTTTTATATTTGACGCTGATGAGGAGAGGAGGCGCTGCTTCTCTCCCTGAAGTTGGGGGGCTTTTCTAAAAGACAGATCCTTCCCCATCTGTTTTTTATTTTATCAAGTTGTTTGGACAGATATAAACTATGAAAAATCTTTTATCACCTAATTTTGATGCTCGTAGCTAGTTTTTCAGGGTTTTCTAGCGGTCCTAGGAATGGCGCCGAGACCTTCCCGGCGCTGGACGCGGCGCCCGCGTGGTGCCCGGCGCCGTTGCTGGATGTTGGCACCGCGACGGCCTCGGTGCCTGGGAGGTGAGGCTCGGACACCCAGCCGTGGGTGACAGTCGGAGAAAGGACTTTCCGGAGGGAAGCAGCGCTCGTCTCCTGCGCGAGGGCCCCGGCGTCCTGCGCGCGCCGCGTTCCTCGTCCCGTCGCGCCGTGGGTGAGTGAACGGGCAGCACGGTGCCTTGGGGATCCCGGCGGATCCCGGTGGATCCCCGCGGCTCCCGGCGCCTCTGCCGGCTCCGCAGCGCGCTGCCCACGTTGGAGACCCGCGGCCTCGCTCGCCCCGAGGCAGCGGGAACCATAGGTTACCTCGTAGTCGGGATCGATGTACATAGGTGGCCGTGACGTGTGTATCACACGCGTGTGCGTGCTGAAACAGCAGCAGCGAAGAAGAGGAAGGAGAGGGTTCAGTAAATAGCCCACATTGCAGGAGCCGGGTGTTACGCTCGCGCCGTTGATGGTTTGGCCCATGCTCTTCCTTGCAGCGTTTCCTCCTGCCCGGGAGCAGACCTCCCGTCCCCTTCCCGGCCGGAGCGGAGCCGGGCAGCGCGGGGCCGGTGCCTCCCGGAGCCCTCCCGGCCTGGGACACAGGTCCAGCTTTATAATTGATCCGTGACAAATTCCCTTTGTTGCCGTCCCTGCGTCATCCCGCTGTGAGCGGCTGCGCCTCTCCCTGCTGGGAGGCTGCCTGGGAGGGCGAGCGGGGCCGCGCGCCGGGCAGGGCTCTGCAGCCTCCTCCTTGGCGCCTCCTTTCCCGCCCCGCGGCCTGCGGCTCGTGGGGTGCAGCCCGGCCCAAGGGTCGTGAGGATGGAAGGGCTGCATCCCTGCAGCTCCGCTGCTCCCTGCTCGCCCGGTGCCTCCCGCTGCTCCAGTGCCTTAACCGGCCCTTCCCGGCCCTTCCCGCGGCCCCGGGCACCCCAGGAGCTTCCAAACAGGCTCCTGCTCCGAAAGCATCCGAGGGAGGCTGCGGCGAGGCTGGCGCGGAGGCTGCGGCGAGGCTGGCGCGGAGCAGTGAGGAGCGGGGCGGCAGTGAGCAGTGAGGGAGCTCCTGTGCGTGAAACGCCGGCCGGCCTCCCGACCTCCTAGGAAAGCAGTTGTGCTTGGTTTTGTGTTGAAATATAGCTAGTATTTAAATATTTAATTAATATTTAATATATAACTTAAATTAAGAAGGAAAAAAAAAATCTCACTTGTCAACGTGGCATGTAAATATTTTCCCCGTATCAAATACAGCTGCCCCTCAGCTGAATTCTGTTCCCGTTCCCGGGAGCGGCCGTGGTGCTGCCGGCTGCAGCCCCGCGCTCGGCGCCGCTCCGGGCGGATCCTGCCCAAAGCTGCAGTGTTTCACAGGGAAGCGTGCGGGACAGCGCCGCAGCGTGCAGCGCTGCATTGGAGCGTGTGGGCTGGTGCTGCAGTGTGCAGAGCTGTATTGGAGCATGCACAGCAACTCTGCAGTGTGCAGAACTGCATTTGGAGTGCGTAGGCTGGTGCTGCAGCCTGCAGAGCTGCATTTGGAGCATGCACAGCAACTCTGCGGTGTGCAGAACTGCATTTAGAGCACGTGGGCTGGTGCTGCAGTGTGCAGAGCTGCATTTGGAGCGTGCACAGCAACTCTGCAGCCTGCAGAGCTGCATTTCGAGCATGCATAGCGACTCTGCAGTGTGCAGAGCTGCATTTGGAGCATGCAGTGACTCTGCAGTGTGCAGAGCTGCATTTGGAACATGCACAGTGACTGTGCAGCCTGCAGCGCTGCATTCAGAGCGCGTGGGCACGGCCGTGGTGCCAGGCGAGCGTGGTGCACGTTACGGTTCTTCTCCAGCTGGTTCCTGCCTCGGGAAGAGCGCGGGGGGCTCAGCCGCGGGAGGCAGGAGGTGGCTGCGGTTCTGGGTGCTGCGGGAGGCGCAGGTTGCACTGGGGAACCTGCAGCCAAGCGAAGAGCAGGAGCCGCATCCTGCTGGGGAGCCGCGAGTGAAGGGAGCGGGAGCAGGGGCAGGAGCCGGTGCTGGAGCGGGAACCGGAGCGGGAACCGGAGCGGGAGCTGGTGCCGGAGCGGGAGCCGCAGGGCGCTGGGGGGTTCCTGCTCAGCTCCCCGGAGCCCCTGGCCCGTTTCCTGCTGCATTTGGGCAGCTCCTCCATGCGCCCCTTCCAAGGGGACGCGCCGGCCCCGGCGGCGGGACCTGCCCCGGCCTCGCGCCCTGGACACCGACCGGGCGGCAGCTCCGGCGCTGGGCAGCGGATCCAGGCGGAGAAAAGGGAGGGAGAAGTCCAGGGGGCTGGGGGGGCAGCGGGAGAAGGAGCGCGAGGGTCCCCAGTGGGTCCGTGTCCATGTCCGTATCCGTGTCCGCCTTCCCCAGCTTCGGCCTCGGCTGCGCAGCCCGGGCCGACGGGAACGTTTGCAGAGACCTTTTCCTCGAGCGGATCTTTCAGAAACCTTGGAGCAGAGCCCGGCTGTCGGCACCAGAGCGCCCTGGCCGTGCTTCAGCCGGTCCGCCTATATATATATATGTATGTATGCGTCTGTATGTATATATATGTATATATATATATACATATATATTTATATATGGAGTGGGTAAGATGTATTATTGCAGGTTAAGATATCCGCGCTTCTCCTGATGGTTTCCGTGACAGGGAGCCCGCTCGGGCAGGGCCCCTCCTCGCCGCGCTGCGTTTGCCGGCTCGGGAAGCGGGGCCGAACCGGGCGCTTGGCGGGGCTGAAACCGGGGGCTTTAATCCAGACTTTGGCACCGCGTGGAGGGCGCTGCCGCTGGTGCCGCCGGCCGTGGCAGGGTGCCCGGCGAGACACCCCGACCCGCCGGGTTGCACTGAAACCAGCCGCGATGCTTTGGGGGGATTCAGGACCCCGTGAGACCCAGGATGCTGCAGCGATGCCCCCCGCCCCGGGGCACTTCCCTACGGAGCCGCGGCCCCGACGCTCCGGCGGGGAGCCCGGCCGCGCTCCGGAGCCGCTCCGGCCGAGCGCAGCGGGAGAGGCTGCGCTCCCGGCCACGGCGCCGCCGCGGGGCTGGGAATGCGACGACCCCGCGCGGGAGGCGCCCGCGGCGGCCCCCCCACGGCCACAGCCCCCCCACAGCAATAAGCACCTGCGAGGGGGGCCCAAAGGCCCTGGCGCCAAGTGGCCTTGCCTCTAAATTGGGCGGGGGGCTCAATTGGGTTAATGAATTTAGTGCAATGATGGGGAGGGGGCTTTTTCTCATGACGCCTACTGCCCTTAACCGTCCGAACCGGGTCTTTGTACGCGCCGTCTGTGTATCTATGTGTATATATGAGGGACAAATTTTAAATTACTGCCTTTTTCCCTGTTTATTTTTCTGAGTAATTCCAGATGTACTTTAGTCTCTCTACTGTCAAAACTTTTATATTGTAAAACTGATGCTGGTGGCTTTTGGTTATTTTGGTTTTTGTTTTTTTTTGTAAAAAAGAAAAAAAAAAGAAAAAAGAGGAAAAAAAAAAAGTCTGCATCTCTCTGTGTTGTCGGTTTTAGGCTGTAAATTCCAACTCTCAATAAAAGCTCCAACTTCACGTGACGCTGGTGGACGTCTCCATGCTGCCGGAGCGGGGAGCTGCTCGCGCGGGGCTGGGGGCTCCCGCGGTGCCGGCCCGGGGGCGGGCAGCAAGACCCGGCGCGCAGAAGCTGCAGCCCCTGCTCGGTGGCCCCTCCGTGTCCCCTCCGTGTCCCCTCGGTGCCCGGGCAGGTCGGGGCCGAGACGCAGGTTGTCCCTGCCGCCCCACGGGGCAGGTTTTTCGGATGGATTCTTGGGCACCCGACGCTGCTGGAGCCGGTGAAGGTGCCCGCTGGGCCCTGCTGCCCACGGGCACCGGGCGCAGAGCAGCCCCGCTGCATCCCGGCAGGAGCGGCGCCTCCGCTGCGGCTCTGACGTGGAGGAAGCCGCGCAGCGAGCGGCGCTGCGGCTGCTGCAGCCCGGCTGCGGCTGCAGAGACGGCTGTGCAGGGGGCTGTGCCAGGCTGCATGGGGGCTGTGCCCGGCCAGGGATTGTGCCAGGCTCTCCTGCCGTAGTTGCTGCAGTTGCTGCGGTTGCTGCAGGCTCACGCTGCTTCCATGCAGCCCCAGCAGCTCCCTGCAGCTCCGGGGCGCTCGGCGAGGCTGGCGGTGCCCTCCCTGCCCGGGCTCCGTCCCAGCGCGGCCGCCCCGGCTCCGTGGCGCCCAGCGAGGCGGGGAGCGCGTGCGTGGTAGTAATTTTTTTATTAAATTCAGTTAGTTTTTCTCTTTATATAATAACCTTTTCCTCTAGGCACAATACAATACAAGGACTCTGTATGTTTGACACAATGTACAGAAACTTCAATAATCTACAACTGCTGGGGTGAGTTACAAAACCGCCGTGTTACACCAGCTACCGGCCGCCGGCCTAGGGGCAAACGGAGAGGGGCCCCGGGGGTTAAGACTGTACAAAGGTCGCACGGAAATAAAACGCTGGGCGCCGTTAAAAATGGGGGGGTGCGGGGGGGGCCGGGGCGCCCGCTTGGGCTGCGGCGAGCGCTGCGGGATGCGCTTCGGTACCGAGGGCCCCCTGCACGGGTGCCAGCGCAGGGGGCAGCGGGGAGGGGGCTGCGCAGCCCCCAGCAGCTCTGCGGGGCTGCCGGGTGCCCCTGGAGCAGAGCGGGAGGGAGCGGGGGGCCGGAGGGGGGGACGCGGGGCCCGGGCGGCTCCCGGAGGTGCCAGCGGCTGCAGCTGCCCCGCGGGGCGGCTGGTCCCAGTGCGGGGCGCCCGGTGCCCCCGCGCACCGCAGGGCGCATGCGGCCGAGCGCGCCGGGCAGCAGCACCCGCTCGGCCCGCGCCGAGAAGGGCAGGGAACGGGGCGGCTGCTGCTCGTGCTGCGGCGCAGGGGATGCGGCTGCAGCGGCGCAGGGGATGCGGCTGCAGCGGCGCAGGGGATGCAGCTGCAGTGGCGTGGGGGACACGGCGATGACAGGGCTCAGACAGGCGCAGGGGCTGGGCGGGCGCCGCCTCCACCTGCTTCAATGCGACCCATTCCTGCCCGAGGCAGCTCCTCCAACCTGCGGCAGCTGCGGGAGGAAGGCACCTCCTCCTCCTCGCCAGTCCATCACAGCCCAGTGCCCAGCCAGGCCTGGACGCGGCCTCCGCCTCCCGAGCTGGGGCCCGGGAGGCTCTGCCTGCAAGGGAGGCTCCCCTGAGCCCGGCTCACGCGTCCGACAAGCAGCTCTGGATGCGGTCGATCCACTGCTGGGCCAGCTGCACGTCCTGGGCGCAGAAGTTGTAAACTCGTTTCGTCGTCTTCAGCTGCAGGGGGGGACAGGGGAGGTGAGAGGCGGGCGGGCGGGCACGGGCGCCGCTGGCCGGTGCTGACGCGGCGGCCTCGCGCAGGTCGTGGATCACTACGAGAACCCGCGTAACGTGGGCTCGCTGGACCGCAACGCCAAGAACGTGGGCACCGGCCTGGTGGGCGCGCCCGCCTGCGGAGACGTCATGAAGCTGCAGGTAGCCGGGGGCGTCCCTGGGCGAGGGGGGCACCCCGCGCTCGCGGGTCACCTTGGCGCCTCTGGGCTGCGGCCTGGTCTGTGGTGTCCCCCTCCCTCCGTGCCCTAGTCCCCTTATCCCCTCCCCAGGCCCCGTCCCCATCCACCGGGATGTAGCCAGGTGTTCCCGACATTCCCCCCTGCTCCCGAGGGTGCTTTGGGGACCCCTGGCCGGTGCTGCCACTGCCGCTCCCGCAGGTGGAGGTGGACGAGAACGGGAAGATCATCGACGCCCGCTTCAAGACGTTCGGCTGCGGCTCGGCCATCGCCTCCAGCTCGCTGGCGACCGAGTGGGTGAAGGGAAAAACGGTAAGAGGGCCCCGCGGAGGCGGTGACATGTGAGCATTTCGGGGACCGAATCCTCTCCCTGTTGGGATGAGTAGGGAGCAGAGGCCCGGAAGGCACCGTGTGCGGTTTGTGCCGTGCGGTAGCTTGGAAAGCAGCGGCTGAGAACTTGGCCCTGCCAGCAGCCTGGCTGGTGGGGCCGTAGCTGTCGCTTCCAAGAAGCTACACTGATCCGCAGGGAAACGTTATGTGGGTTGTGCAGCAGGAAAAAACATGTCGATCACGAGGTCTGAGGAGGAAAAAAAGCTGTAACAGCTCTTTAACTTTTAACAGCTTTTTAAACACTGTTAAAAGCTTTAACAGTGTTTACTTGTCCCATTTCTGTACAATTTTAACAAAGCTTGTGTTTCTGCATTGTGAGAAAACGTAAAGACGCTGGAGCAGTTCTTTACAGTCATACTTGGTCCTGGCACTGGTGTGTTTTGGTTAGTTAATGCTACTACTCTGCTTGAAATGTTCCTGAAATCTGTTACTTGGCAGGCACAGCAGAAAATGGGGTAGATGTTGAGGGGCTTTCTTGTCTTGAACACCACATGTTGTCCAGCATCCTGTGCTGCCAGGGGCTAGAGAGAGATCCTGGTGTGCCAATTCCATTGGTTTTGTACCAATATTCTGGTAAATGTGTTTGGAGCCTGTGTTATACATGAGATCTCTAGTGACCTCATGCAAACTGTTCTTTCAGGTTGACGAAGCTTTGAAGATCAGGAACACAGACATTGCTAAAGAACTTTGCCTTCCTCCGGTCAAACTGCACTGCTCTAGTAAGTAAAGGACTAAACTGTATGAATTAAGACTTTTGCTAATGGCACAGATGCTTCCAAAGGTTATTATCCAAATAAAATATCTGTACGTGGAACAATCAAGGCTGGCCTGTAAGAGAAGGTTGCCTATATTCCAGCTTTGGAGAGTGACATAAAGAGTTTTCAGATGTTTTCCATCTTCTTTTCATCTTCTTTTGGTTTCTGCGTGGGTCACAAGACAAATGATGATGAGATGTTTGGCTTTTGGCTTTTTACTTCCAAAATATTGACTCAGTTCTCAAAATCCTATGGTGCTGCTGATGATCATACTGTTCATTCTGTTCTAAAAGACTTTTCATGCCTTCTTTGAAACATTCCTGTGAAACTTTGTTTTGTTTTCTTTGCAGTGTTGGCTGAAGATGCAATCAAGGCTGCCTTGGCTGATTATAAGTTGAAGCAGGATCCAAAGAAAGAAGAATCAGAGAAGAAAACGACCAATGCCTGAACGGACTGTAGAGCTTGTTCTCATTCCACTTAAATTTGCAGTGCAATTACTCTAGCTATTAGATCCTGTGCACTACTCAATGAAGCTGTAAGGCACGCACAACTTACGCACAGTGTGTCACTGTTCCGTGTGTGTTAAGACACTCTGGTAGTGCTTAAGTGACTGGAATGTGGGTGTTTCAGCAGCCTGTATCCTGTCCTGACTGTTTTTTTGAAATGTTTGGGTGAAGGAGGCTGCTTAACTGCAAAGAACTTTAGTGGCTTCTCTCAGAAGTGGGAATCCTGATGTTGCAGTGCTGGAATGGCTGCACTTTTTGGAAGCTGTTTTGATAATTTTGCTTAATGTTTTGCAGAGTTTAGTGGGAAATGTTGCCTTGGTCTTAATGTTCATGTAAGAACTGCAGGTCAATTCCTGTATGAATGCAATGAATGCGGAGCAGTTCATCTGTCTGCAAACCACAGCTGTGCCAGAGGTTTCATTTCGCAGCCTGGGACCAGCTCCCTCTGCTGGTCTCCATTCCTCCTCTCTGGGAGGAACTGGGACGTTCCTGCCGGAGAGGGCAGGAACGGGCGCTAGAGGGCACTCAGAATGCACTGATGCCCTCGCGGGAGCTGCACCAAATGCCACCCACACGGGAGCCCCAAAACAAGCACCTTCCTGGGGAGCAAATGCCCCTCCTGAAGACCCAGTCCTGCCATAACAGCAGGACAAGACCCCAAGTGCCACGTTGTGGAGGTGGGAGCAGAGCTGCCCTGTTTTCAGAGCTGTCCTCTGAAGTGGCAGCGTTTGGGGTGATGTTTCACTCAGGTAACCTCAGTTATCAGCAACCGCTTAAAACAGACCCCATGCGCCCGTTTAAATGTACTTAATTGAGCTTGATTACCCACGCCTGTGAATGGGACGTGCGCAGAAGGTGGCACCTCCAGTCAGTGCTGCTGCCCTGCCGCTCTGTCCTGCGCTCGCGGCTGATGCTCCCGTCACCCACATCCTGAGGGAAAGCGGAACCCGCCTGTCTCGCCCCAGAGCTGGTTTGTGTGGGGGTGTCTCACAGCCCGGGGCCTGTGCGAGCTCCAGCAGCAGCTCCCCTTCATTTGTGGAAGGAAAACCTTCAAAACGGGGCACAGGGGGAAGCTGAGGGGGTCACATCCCACGGGATTCCCATGGGCAGGTGGAAGAGGCGCTGCTAATCCTGCCCACAAAGCGCCCGCACAGTCGAGTTTCACCTCGCAATAAGCGGGTCCTGCTGCTGCAGCCTCACCCTGCCCACGGCGCCGCTCGCACAGCCTGAGAGCAGCTGCTTTTTTTTTCCTTCCTAGAGTTGCACGTTGTTGCATTAAAGCCCATTTACTTATTTCTGAGTGGGTCATCCCCAAATCTCTGTCCACAGCCCTGCTTTTTGGTATTTTATTTAATGCCCCCATCATGCACAGCAGGTCACGGTGCAGAGGCCGCCCGTGTGGCTCCCTGTCTGGGGCCGCTTCCCTGCACACGAGGCCTGCGCCCGATCCCTGCGGCTTCAAAACAGGGAAGCTCGCGGCGCCCACGGCCGCCTCGGAGCCGAAGGGCTCATGGAGCTCCCGGGCGGCCGCAGCCCGAGGCGGGCGACGAGCGCGGCCCCGGGGGCAGCAACGGCTCGGCACGGCCCCGCTGCGCCGCTCGGGACGCGCTTCTCAGAAAGCGCTTATCCGGGCACTGATTTTGCAAGAGATAACTGCGGCCGGCCCCGGGGTTTCGCTGGCAAAAATAACCTTTGCAAAAGCGAGGCCGGGCGATGAAGCTGCGGGGGGAGCGGCCGGGCGCGCTGCAGAAAGAGGAAGCACCCGGCGGGCAGGCCCGAAACGCAACGTCCCGCTGGGCAGCGCGGGGCTGCGGCTGCCCGGGCCCCGCGGCAGGGCATTTGCAGGGGAAGGGTCTGCATCCATTGCCGGGAGCAGCCGGGGGCATCGGAGAGAGCCCCCGTGCCGATGTGCCGAGCGCTGTGCCCATCCCAAGGCACCAGCGCCTCCTGCCCTCCATGAGCGCAGTGAGGGCTTCCTCCCCTTTTCCCATTTTATCCCTCACTTTTCCCTTCTATTTATATATTTTTTCCCTAGCAGATGCCCTGAGGCTGCAGAAGACCTGGAGAAATCCTGCGGGACATCATAGAGGTCCGGGCTGCGGGGGGAATGGGGGCACAAACCCACCCCAGGTCTGGTCCCTCACACCCCCAGACACAATTCCTCATCCCAAAGTCCTTTATTTGGCGGGAGGCCGATGATTATTTTTACAAATGGGCTTTTTTGCAAAGGGGCTGCTCTGGATGGAGAGGGGTCTTGCGTGGCCAACATGCTCCCTGCTCCAGCTGAGGGGAAAACGTCCACGCGGCTCCGCGGGAGCAGCCGGGATGGGCAGCCAAGGCACGGAATTCCCTCCAAAACGGCCAAAATTGGGTTGGGCTCTGGGTGAAAAGCGGGGACAGAAGGCGCCGCTAGGCAAGCGCAGCGTGGCCATCGCCGCCCTCCGCAGCCCCCTCAGCCTCCACGTCGGCCGCGGGCGGCATCTCCGCGGGCGGCATCTCCGCGTCGGCGCCGGCGTCTCCGCCATCTCCGGCGGGTTGAGCCCCGGGCTCCGCGGC
>JAVCKT010006406.1:0-15189 GCA_032273925.1 Rhynchotus rufescens | reverse complement strand
AACAAGCCAGACAACCTCAGTCCCTGCTATTTTTTTCTGTACTTTGTCAGAGCTCTGGCATAACCAAGGACACTCCTGCCTGTGCAAGGAAAGGCTAAAGGTGTTCAGTGCTGAACAGCCCCCATCCATACACAGCAAACACCTTTTTCTCCTTGTATAGCTGCAAAACTCAACGCTGCTTACACTGATGAAAAGCATCAAGCTAGCTCTGACATGTCCCTCTGAGGGACAAGCCTGTAGTTTTGGAGAAGAAAGACTATCCCATGTCCAGCATGCTGCAAATTCAGGAGCATCCCTGATTTTCTTCTGACCACAAACCTGTAGAGCCCTCCCCATCCTTCCAGGCTGAACAGGACTGTTGAGAGGCCAGGTAAGATCTAGCACAGGCTGTGGAAACTCATCAACGCTGCCATCCGGGCTCAGGTAAGCAGCCTCCGTGGTCCCCAGCCACACTCTATTGCAACTCTTTTCCCTTGAAGAGCCTGGTTTCTGTGGGGGGAGAACTCCCTTCAGTTTGCTAGTTATTACAGGTGGCAGAGCCCCAGACGTGAGGGCTTAGACACTTTTCAAAACCCCAGTTCACTTTAATATTTACTCGGAGGCATATTATTGTCATTCACCTACATAATCCCTTTGGGAATCCTGAAGCCCTGGCTTGTCAGAGATCCTCACGGCAGTAAATCCCCCGGGTGAGTTACGAAGTGCAAAAGTGCTTTTCATCACGGGCTATCTCCTAGCCTGCAGTGGTGTTTCGTGTCTGTTCTCCTCGCAGAAAGATAAGCAAGGAATTTGCTTTGTCCTGTCTGTGCCAGTCACAGCATTACAGCCCTCTTCCTTTTCTGCACTCATTAATTGAAGGTGCAGAAGAGAGAAAACCTCTGTTTTGAGGTATTGAGAATGATTCCTATGCTCTTCTTACCTGCAGCAGAGGAAAGCAGCATTCACTGAGATTCAGGGAGCAGCGTTCACCACCTCCACCAACCCTGGTGAGAATAAACCTAGAGGACAGATTTCTACTTGCATGGTATAATATACTGTTAATGCTAACTATTCCATTCACAGAGAGGAGGGAGAATTTTTCTTTCAGAATGTCTCTTTCCAGAGACATTGCTGGTATGAACCACCTATTGAGAACAGCCAGCTCTGTAAAGCAAATTAGAGGAACTCAAACAAAAAGCTATTCTGATGCCAAAAACAACTAATTTAATCATATTTAGTTTCCCAAATTAATCTAGGTTCATTTTCAAAGCTGATATAAGATACTATATTCTTACATCAATACACTGTCCCAGCTAGTGCAGAAGAAAGAAGATTAACATATTGATGGGAATGACTATTCTTTTCCTGCATTTATGTAACAGATTCTGAGTCCTCTCTGAGTATCAGGAACCTGCAGACAGGCAAGATGTTTACTGCAGTTTTATACTTGTTTCCTTCCATATTGACCATCCACCTAATTTACAGAGACACTGTATAGCTGTAGAGTTCCCTGCCATTTATTTTCAAATTATATAAAATTACATAGTGCACCGACAACTACCTATCTTCTTGAGGTAACTATTTGAGTTTCTTTCTGAAGCTGAAATCCACATATATAAACCTCCCCAAATCATCAGATTTGCCTGTCCCCAGGCTAGCAGGCAACTTGGTGTGTGAAACTTACTCTGAGCTCCACAAGCAGAAAAGCAAGAAAACCATCCATCATCATCACCAAATAGATATTTAGTAGCAGGCTGCAACCTTCCAACTGCCTGCAAAGTCAATGTCAATGCAACATAGATTTGCAGGCAAAATTAAAAATGCACTAGACTGCAGCAATAAAAAAAGGATGGAGTCAGCTCCTGAGTCCTTCTGACAGGGACATACAATCCTGATTTGGCATTTGTTCTTTAATGCAGAAGTCTTTTTTGAGACTTCTGAAGCAGCACCAAATCTTATGGGGCCTTGCACATGCACAGTTATTCATTGCCAGAAAACAGCTTTATACTCTTTCCTATAAAAAGGTGCTTAAAACAGTCTTGAATCATTTTTGCATTTGATGTAACTCACTCCATAAGTCAAAGAGTATCCTCCCCTCTGCAAGGGTACACTAGAAGAAAAATAAAATCATTGAATCACAAATAAAGACATCCCAAAACACTGGCAAAGAACACCCAGTCTCTTGCAAGTAGCTTCATAGCATAGCTGAAAACATAATAATATTGCAAGACCTTTCCTGTTCCCTTCCTCCCGTTGGGTCATAAGCAACTGCACGGGCACAGCTTTCATACTCCTGGGCTCAAGGGGTTAAGACAGCAGGGACTTTTTACACTTGAGCAGTGATTTATAGCAGCACAGAGACAGGGGAAATTCAAAGACAAAAGAACAAGAACCCAAGAAATGTGCTAAGGCAGTAGGTCCCCAAGCTCTCCTACTGCATGGGGTTATTCCAGTCCAGGGTGGGAGCTTGCCTTTGCTTTTGTTGAACTGCAAGAGGCTCCAATCTGCTAATTTCTTCAGCCCGTCAAGGTCCCACCAATGATCAGCCCAGCCTTCCAGTTTATTCCTCATTTGGTGTCATTCACAAGTGCTGAGCATGCTCTCCATCCCATGCTCAGCTTGCAGCGATGGAACTTCTGCCTTTTTCAAGACAAATGTCTTGAAATTTGTCCTGGCAACTAGGAGGCAGTTTGTTTGCATAGAGGCTGCAATATCAGTCATCTAATCATAGCATTTGTAATGAAGGACTCATCCTAAAACTTGAAAAACGACAAGATTACTGAAGGAGCATCCTCAAACACATCCAAGTAGTAGAACAGCCATATTAGCAGAGAGATTTATAGCAGAGCAAGGATACTTGAATCTATGCCTGTCAGAAACTACTGGTTTCTTCATCCTTTCCAGTGGAAATAAAAACTTCAAAGTCCCAGGCAAGCTCCTGAAAGGATACTTGATTGCAAAGCAGATATTAGCTGAAGCAAAGGAAGAAAGCCAAGTCAGGGCTCCAAGCCCAGACAGCCTTGCTTTGCACCTTCAAGAGAAGCTGTTCTGCTTCTGACACACAAAGCAGAATAAAGTGGATTTCTCCTAGCAGATGACAGCTACAAGAAACCCTGGGCTGCAGTCCACCCTTTTTCTGTCTCCATTTACTAATCACATCCCACTGCTCAGCCAGCCAAAGCCTTTCCGGTAATGTCCACAGGAGTCAAAATTCCTGGTAGCTGAGCATCCATCTAGATGCCTGGAGACTGCAACAAGAGTCAGAGCTACTGCACAGCAGACAGCAAATGGGAGACCTGGCTAACTCCCAAGAGCACATCAAGAAATCCCAAGGAAAATAAAATTAACAGGGAATATACCAGCCCTTGGAAGGCTGGCTAGGTAATACCTAATTTAGGCATACCTAAATTGGAAGCAAGACTCTGCCCCATCGCCAGGACGTTTGGGCAAAGGGACCCTCACTTGGCTGAACGAGCAGCAGCAGATGCTCTATACCTAGCACCGAAGCTTAGGAAGCATCTCTATGTTCTCCAAAAGCAACCAGCTGGCTCCATAGGCCTCCCAGAGGATCCTGGCACACGTTTGCTAGAAGGAGCTGATTTTCTTCTAGGAACGGCCTTTGGCAAGGAAGCAGGACACCAAGAACATGCTTTATGTGGGGCTGAGGGTAAGTGGAGGCAAAGAAGGTACTGCTTGCTAGGTGACTCTTACTCAGCACGGTGATGGAGGAAGGAGCAAAACATGGCTGGGATTTTGGGCAGACTGAGAGACTGTCTCCATCTAAACAAATCCAAATCTGGCAGTGTTAGCACAAAGAGAAAAAGGCAATTTGTCATTTTCATTCCTCGTATCAAGGTCTGGAAGGAATCACAACATGCTGCCCAGTGCCTTCCTGCTCCACAGCAGGATCACTTTCACGACTCCTAATATCTCCCTTTACCACAAAAGGTGACTGTGCAAAGCAAGCAGAAGAGATGCTCTCACACTGATGCAACCTGAGCGTAACTAGGGAATATCAAGGATCCAGTGTTGATGTCAGAGCATTTAATCTCACTCATGAAAAACCTCAAAAACAATCTTAAAGACCCCAAGGAAAAACAGTCTGGTCATAAAATAAGTTGCACTTGGCCAAGGTTGTTAACCTTGCTGACACTAGAGATCCATCTTGCGGTGGAGTCTGTGCAGACTCCTGCAGCTCTGGCTCCCACACAGCAGAAGCTATTCCCAAAGCAAACAAGGGCATCCAATTCCACTGCACCCCAACAGTTTCTCTTGGCCATAAAAGCAATTTCAACAGGCACAGTGCTCATCCACACCTACCAGACTTTCTGAGCAGGCACCAGTAATTGTTTGAAGGAAGAGTTAGACCATATTTTGTCCTTAACAACCTGGACACTGCCATAATTTTAAAATAGACCTGCATAGTGCTGCAAATTAACATAGTCAGGACCATTGTAAAAGCAGGTGTGATAATCACTGGCCAGCTTTTCCTCACTATCTTATATGAATTTTTTCAATTAAGCATAGAACAGAATATGTTGTCTCTTAGTTTAAAGGCAAATGCTATCTAATTAGCTAAATGGAGGGAAGAGGGAAGCTTCAAGTGATCCAAGAGATTATAAGTGTACTTTTCACAACGAGCACCAGTATGCCAGGTTTGAGAAGCAAGTGGCAGCTCAACATAAAGGCCATCTGTAACCCATCAACAACTTGAGTTCGAGAGATATGAAGCTCTGTTTCTAAGAGGAGTCCCACAGCAAGGACTTTTGACATTCTGTTCAGCTCTAGAAGCAAAATACTTAATATCACAATTGAAAAAAAATCCAAACAAATATGGGATGCTTTCAATTGCTTGTACACAAAATTTTTGAAACAGATAACAAAAGCCATTCATCTTCATTTAGAAGTCATGGCTTTTGTCTTTTATTAAATTTAATTGCTTCCCCCATGGCTTTAAATCAAGGGCAGATTCTATTTAAAGTAATTACTTTGCCATGCAGCTGGCATGGCAAAGTCTCATGATAAAGATTAATCTACTAAGTGACAGCAGCTGCTAAATGAGGGTGAAGATTTTTATTAATAACTTCGTGGTAAAGATGAAGCTGCAAGTTGTACATACATTGAGCACCCCCCTTATGACAGCACCTGCATGTTGTGTTGGCCAGAAGACACCACACGAGCTAGCCAGGGCTCCAGGACACATAAGATGCTCTTGTCCTTTCCGCGGGTCTGCTGGCATCACACAAAACAACAACAGAAAGGTGATAAAATTTTCATATTTTTTCTAATCCCAACATTTGGCAGCTTGACTGGGGAATTTTCTGCTGAGGAATTTTCTGCTTCTACCACTTACAACCTGAGTGTTCAGTTATGCAGTAACAACATCAGTAATAATTTCTAGACTAACCTGGCACTTTGAGATAGCATCATTCAACCCAAGACACAGTCATCCAGTGTCTACTCTGGCAGTGGACCTTGTTTTAGAATAATAATACTCAGCTTCCAGAAACACAGCATTTGATTTTGTAAGAAAGTTGTAGACATTTCATAGAAAGCTAAACTTACTCTGCTACCTGCAGAGAAGTTTCACAACATAAATCACAAATGACTGTGAAATCAGTGGTAAAGGGCAAATAAAAAGGTGAGAATTAAAAGCTAAACAGGCAGCAGCTATTTTTATTACGATACCCTGCAAACACCACTTACACGCATTTGATAAATAAAGCAAAAAAAACAGTTTTCTGAGCATGCCTGCTCCTTACTGAAGGAAGTTGCCATCTGCATGTTTATGGAAGGATTATTTTCCACGTGGGAGGCCAGAAAGGAACAAATCTCCCATCTCTGCTAGCAAACATAGTCAAAAGGGCAGGTTGTCTCCCACTTCAGGAAGCCGAGTGGTCCATGTGCAACAGCTCTACTAAGCAGGTCTAACAAAGGGATGTGCTGGCTTTCCACCTCTATACCATAAATCCTATATGAAGGATTATAGGATTGCACACTGCTTTGGGCCCAGTGGGAGTAGGGTCTTCCCTCTCCCCATCTCGGGCAGCCATCAGCAGCAAGACCCTGCTCAGAGCCTCTTCTGCCCAACAACATGGCTTTCTGACCACATCCCACGTGTCTCAAGAAGGAAGGGGACAGCTCATCCCCAGCTGAGAACTACCCACGATCGAGAGCATGGGTTTCCACCATGGGTCTGGAACACGTCAAACCCTCGTACAGGTTGTCACTTAACACAGGAAGAAGCTGCTCTGAGACGCTGTGGCTGCTTCCAAATGTAAACCAGAACCCACTCGGCTGATATTGTGCTCCTCCGTAGTCACTCCAAGGGAACAGCAAGAATTAGAAAGTAAACCTAAAAGCGGCCAGAAGCACTTGGACAAAATTAAGCACTCTCCCTGAGTTGTAAGGGTTTTTTTAAGGGCATTTGAGAAGGAGCTGCATGTGTTGTGTGGGTCCCGCACCTCAGAGGCGGGGAAGACAAGTGTACCTCAGAGAAGCAAACACCCTTCTGCTCTGTTCCTGAAAGGCACGTTACAAGATTAAGCATCTTCAGGACAAGGATCAGAGCTGTGTCATGATTCAAGGTCTTTGGGAACGTGGCAGTGACAGAAAACCCACCGATCCTGAGGGACATCTGTGTAGGGCAGTACCTGGAAACAGCAGGCTGCGAATGCTTTCCTCCACCCTCTGGGGAGCTGAGGGAGGGAAAACCAGAAGAAAATGAAGCAGCAGTAAGTTAATCCTGACACTGCTATAACGCTTGCTGGTAGAGCAGATCAGAGGGGATGCACTGAAAGGAGGTGGAGTGGAGAGCAGCTGCCTGCTCTTTCATGAGCAGAGATGTTAGGCGCTCCGATACATGCCCTATGCTGCATCCTCTGCTTGCAGCACCCTTTGATCCAAGTTCTTCTGTAATAAAAGAAATCTGAATTAAATACCCTGCCACAACACACATCTGTCCAATTCCATTTTAGAGGCAGCATCCTGAAAGTTTTAAGTGCAGTTTTAAGCTGCAACCAGCTGGTTGAGCCTGGTTTCACACAAAGGAGCAACTACTAGAATTCCCCTGTTACTTTAATATTTACCTCATAACTGAAAACTATATTCCCATTATCAAGACAGACCTTTGCCTGACCAAACCAAGCCCTCCTCTCAGACTGTTCCCAGACTGAATCTTCAAGCTGCAGTTCGTCTTCTGTTGACAAGCAAAGAGATCCTTCCCGCCCCAATCAGATCCTCTATTACTGGCCCAGCGTCTCCAGGGTGGCCAAGATCAGCAAGGACAGGAGCCTGGGCGCAAGGATGGGTGCTGCAGCTCTCTGCTCAGCTGCCATTCATGCTCTGCCTCCGAACTACCCAGCTCACACTACAGGCTCTCTGTAATCACTAACTCCCTGCCCTTCACATATCTCAGTGATGGTTGGACTGGTCTTTGGTTTCCATGCCCAAACAAATCTTGCCTTTCTTTCTGAGACAAGAGATTTGCTGGGAGTTAACACTTCAGTGACATGAGTTCTCATTTGCAGTTTTCACTCCAGAACAATAAGAATATCAGTGTATCCCCCAACCAGATGCAAACAAACATAAGGCTACAACCACTTACCAATCAAGTTCTGCTGGGAAGTCACGGGAAGCTCAGTTATCCCTGGGAGTTGAGAAGAAGAAAGCAGTCTGCTATTCCTGCAGTTAAATCAAGTGTGAGCTGAAAAGGTGTTACATCGCTGCCAGCTTAGCTACACGTTCAAAAATAAATCTGTTTTCTTGGTGGTGGAGAGAGAGTGCAAAGTCATCAGGGAAAGCAAACTCGAAATGGAAAGCTGTTGAGGAAGAGATTTATCCAGACCACGCTGTCAGGAGGGTCTGCTCCAGATAAGAGCTGCTCTAGTGCCCACAGGCCACCTGGGAAGAGTGACCAGCTTTATCTACAACTAGCAGCGGCATTTGGGAAAGCCCGGACACTCACTTCCCCTCTCCACGGGTCAGGCATGCCAAGGCAATGCAACCAGACCATGGATATTTCTTTTTTAGCACAGCTGGGACACCAGCCTGAAAACACACAGCTGCTCACGAGGCGCTGCCCATACCGCGCTGCTTGCTAGGGGCCTTGGCGAGGAGCAGGGCCGGTTGTACGCGCGGCTCGCAGCGAGCCCGACGCTGCGCAATTACAAACAGAGCAAGGAGCAACCGCCTTGGAGACCTCTCGAGCCTGACGAGGCCCTCAGGACGGAAAGGAAGCGCTCGCAGCTTGCGCTGCTCTTCCCGAGGAAGAGTTATGGAGCTTCGTGCTCACACACAACCGATGAGGCCTCGCTGCGCTGGCCAGTAACCAAAGCAATCCCTGGTACAGGGCAAAAATGTAGAGGTTTTAAACCCAACTCCAATCAGCCCCTGGAGCCAGTAAAAATGAAGATGTGTTTTGAGCCATTGTTTCAATGTGACCAATTATGTGGGTAACGATCATATCATTAACAACAGGACACAAGTATATCCTCCTCCTCTCCCCACAAGGTTCCTCTCCTGCCCATGTCTACAGCGTTCTTGCTAAGCAAGTTAGAGCCCTGGATTACCAAAACTGAGAGAAAAGTGAACTGTAAGAGACAGACAGAAGAAAACAAAGGAGCTTAACTGTTCCTGGCAAATGTAAAGACACCAGGAACTAAGGTACAGAGCAACTGAGTTCAATGACCATTTCAATTTCACAGCAACTTCTACCAGATCCCAATATTTGTGCTACAGCCCAGCTAACCATCAGTGACGTGATAACGACTGCAAAACCTGCTGCTCTAGGAGTTAAAAAGCACCTCAGAGCTTTTGAAACTGAGAAAGCGTATTGATGTCAAATATGCTGTGATGCCAAAGCCACGACTGTCTCTAACAAGAGCCCTAAAAAGACTGGCCTCCATGGGAGCCAAGACAAACACACCGCTGTGTCTCTGGGGCATGGGGTATGCACACACGTGTCAACACCAAGTCCTTATAAATGGAAACATTATCTGAATTGCAGGCTCATTTCTGTCTGCTCATGATTACCCATCACGATACATCCTAGATAGCATTTGCCAAGAGAACTCCTTAAAGTACTCTGAGCACACTCTCAAACTTAAATTCTCTGTGTGTCCTCTTCTAAAGGTGAAAGATTTATGGGAAACTCTTCTTAGTGCCACAGACCTGAAAAATGGTACATTTTAAGGAAATTTGATGTTAAGAGCTTCATTCTGTGTAAAGGGGAAAAAACAGGAGCTAAAACAGAATATTTCATTACTTATTTTTATGGCCACTTTAAAGCTCTTACAAGGGTTGTTAATGAAGAGCAATCACTAGCGTATGAGTAGAATGATTTCTGTGCACCATTTCCCATGTCCTACATAGTTCTTCCCTCTGTCCTCAAGTGCAAACAACCTTCGTGAGTTTCTATCTCTGTGTTATACTCAAAGAAAGGAAGGTAAAAGGATTAAAAACATTAAAACGTAGCACCTCAACCTCCCGAAAAAGAAAAGCCTTGCACAGTATTTCTAATAAGAAAGAAATGGCCTTACCCCAGTCTGCAGAGGCAACTGCTGCTGCCCTCTGGTTCACTGGAGATCCAACTCCAGCAAACGGACATAGCTGGAAGACAAAGCCAGGGAGGAAGAGAAGATCCATCTTGTACTGTAATGGAAAGACGAGCATCATCATCCTAAAACCAACATGCCAAATACACACTTTAATCCTAATTTGAGAGAATAAAGCAGTCACCCCAGTTTTCACTCCCTAAATTGCCACAGACTGGTTGCACTAAAGAGATGCTGCATGTGAAGGGAGACTCCAAGGACGTGTGTTAGCAGAAGGAATTCTTGTTTGTTTGTTTTTTGACAAACAGGAGAGTGTGGAGAAGGCTCCAGGCTCAAGAACCTCAGTCAAACCTGCCACCGTTTGACCGAGTCCTTCAGCCCCTGTTGCAAATAACTTGGCAATC
Organism: Rhynchotus rufescens; assembly: GCA_032273925.1. Lineage (NCBI taxonomy): Eukaryota > Metazoa > Chordata > Aves > Tinamiformes > Tinamidae > Rhynchotus > Rhynchotus rufescens. The sequence goes on along the minus strand of JAVCKT010006406.1, from coordinate 5,252 downwards.
CTTACTCACAGTAAGATAAAATAATTTTTAATAGAAGTATCAGCATGTAAAGACAAGAATTTCTGCATTGTAGGAGCAGAAGAAGCTTTGTGTTGACTCTAAAAGCAAAAAGCACCTCTCCAGGAAAAACACTGCCAAGAAGATTTACCTCTTCCCCCACTGACATACATAGAAACTGGACCAAAAGATCCTTATAAAGTTTTAAAGTAATCTTAATCGGCATAAGATTATGGCTTCCACGCTGCATACCCTCTAGGCAGGTGGCAGTGCTAGGCAGAGGTGGAAACCATAAAATTTTAGTCGTTTGTTTCTTAATGTGGAGGAAATGAAGGAACCCATTAAGCCAGTGTCCACAGATCTCCAAGGTGCAGTGAAAAAAACCCTGAGACCTGGGAGAAATGGGCACATGGTATCAATGTGCTCTTTGACATTTTCCTTTTATAGATGTATGTCTGTGTTAAATGCAGTGTTTATAGCAACCAAAGCGATGTCAAAACTGCATCCTGTATTCACAAAGATCTTCTAGGCTAACAGAGGCAGGCTGAAGACTTCTGTAATCACACATAGGTTAGCAGGGCAAAACTCCTGCAGATGCTAGACCAGAGCATCTGAGGTTACGCAGAAACACAGGCAGCACAGCAAGAACTGTAGGGACAAGTCCATTTCTTGACACAGTGACAATTGTCAAGGACTCAATAGAAAACAGCTGGTGATGCCAGAGAAAGAGGAAAGGAGCTCAAGGGGAACATGTACATACACTTGAAATAAAACAAAACAAATTATTTTCCCCACAAAATAGAAAAAAAACCTCCATTTGCTAACACAGGAATCAACTTCAAAACCCCCCTGAGGACGATGCAAGTCTAACTTACTGCAACCTAGTACTTTTGCCTCTGGGATAGAGCCCTGGGGCTGGTCCTCACCAGGAAAGCGTCAGCAAGATATGACATTTTAGCAGTGCTAATACCACAATATCAGATAACAACAGAGCTCCCTCATCTTTAGTTTCCATCTAAATTGGAGAGCTCAAGCAGGATCCAACCTCATTGTCACCTGCAAAGCCTCATGCTAATGAACGCAGAGCCAAGATTTAGAGCTAACCCAAAAGCAGAGCCTGATTTTTTCTGAAATTTAATTGCTTTCAGTCTGCAGAGAAATAGTTCTGAAGCTCTGAGGGACCTGACAGCTGTGTAAGGGTAAGAAAAAAAGGCACCCAACATTTCTAAAGAGAGATCATGACACTGTAAGACTAAACCTTGGGCACATCAATTGGTTTCTGTGAGAAGGTAGTAATGAAATTTCATGGTTCTTTTACAGCCACAGTAGAGCTGACTGAATTTGTGTAACCTTCAGTGACAAAAAAAAATTACAGAAAATCAATCCCTTTTTGTTCCCCTCCAGAAAAAGAGCTTTCCACTTTAAAAATGCAGTTGAGGAAAAATTTTAAAAGAAAGTGGGTGTGGGGGGGGAAAAAACAGCAAAAATGTTTTTATTAATCAAAGGGCTTTTTCCTTCCCTTGAGGCACCAGAAAGCAAAGATAGTCTTGAAAAAGCTGAATGAAGCAAAAGTTTTGTGAAGGCTCACGTGTGGACCTGACCTAGATACAGTCCCTTTCTTGTGATTAATTCATAGGTTGTAACTTTATACTAGTCTGCTAAAACCCTGGCTTTATAGCAAATTGGACAGAGTGCTATATTATTCTCTTGTACCCCTTAATATATCACTAAATATCTGAAGATTATCATTTTTTGCAATAGCCCATGATTCATTATTTTTCCTTTTAATCTCACTATGAAGCCAAGCTCTCTTTTACACCCTTAAATCTGCATTAGACTATAATGGACTCGGACAGTAAAGGCAAATTAAACTCTATGCCAATATGTGACAAGCCCTGTGAGGCAGCCAGGTTAACACAGTGTGGGTTACACAGGTTAAACTACACAACCTGTGAGATTTAAGGCTCTTAGGACTAAAAAGCAGAGGTAGGTGAGCAGCAGCCTCACTTCTGAAGACTTGCAGATCCATGAGTTTAAATAAAACGGAAGTCAACTTGTTTTCCAATGAAGGGACGACTTCCAAAATTAGGAATTTATTTTGAAGATTCTCCCAAAATCTTCAGCCCCATACACATTACAACAGCCCTGGGAAGTCCAAGACATGAGAAGGTAGCTCCTGGAGATACCTGCACTACCACCAATGGACCCAGGGTCATTAAATGTAACTGGTGGCCACATACCATGTGGCTGGTATGTGGACCGCCCCCACACACCACAGCCTGGCACCTGAATCTCTCTGGCATCTCAGGCAGCTGTCCAAAACTGCATAGGCAGCTTCTCTCATCAACAGCATGGGCTGCAAGCCAGAGATAAACATTTGCTGTAGGCACAGCGGGGAAGAGGTGAAGCAGCTTTCATTAGAAAAATTAAGTCTCCATAGACACAGATTTATTTCCTATGAGACACAGTCTCCAAGATCTGAAAGCAGGGAAAATACTCTCCCCTCCCATACAGATTATTGCCACACTTTAGGCAACTGATGCACTGAATCAGATGAAAAAAAATAATGTATTTTAACAACTCTGCCAGGGCAGAGCTAATCAGAAGGCTGTTCTGAAGATTAAAAACCCTTCTCTGGCTTGACAAATCTAGCAACTAATCATATCAAGATTCTTAACCCCACTTGAACTAGCTGCTGAAGCTCCCTTCGTTTGCACCAATTAAAGTTTTCCAGCTCACCTTTTCTCATCTTCTGCTGTCTCATTAATATTCTGCTGGTTATATAGAATCCACAGCTAATGTTGTAGTAATGTAATGTTGTACCAGTTGTAGACTGGTCTTGTTCCTATCTTTGAGAGGAGACAGGAGGGAAAAAGTCTTTCAGAACCTGATTTTATGTTAATCAACTTAATGGCACATTTATCATCAGTCTCACTCTGCAGGTCTGCATGCATCTGCAGTCTCACATGGTTCCAGTTGTGCTGCCAACATATTGGCCAAGCTATTGCAAAGTTCAGGCTTTACTTTAACCATTTGCTGTATGCAGCATGAGCCAACAAGGACAAATCAAGATGTTTCTGCTGTGAAGGACTAGCACAGCACTTTCTGTGGGCTCACAAGCTTTGCACCAGTGTTGTGAGCTTGCCTTTGGCAAGCTGCCACACTCCTCAAGAGTGTGGGATTCATGTCAGAAAACACGAACAAGGAGTACAAGGAGTTCAACCACCTTTCTGACAAGGGGTTGCTAGCTTTGACAGTACCTTTCCAGGATCTCAAGCTGCCTGCACCAAAGCATTTGCAGGTTCCCTTCCAAATATCCTATTTCTGAGAGCAACAGTTTTCTCAAGGCAATTTGTGAGAAGATAATAAGGTTGATGCAATGTTCTGTAGACCTTTTTTGCAGGAGGGAGGGTAGCCACGGCAGAGAGACAAACAACTGAAGACAACAGCGGGCTCACATTGAGACTTCCACCTACTTCCAGCTTTAGGTTTCACCTGGCTTAAGTTTATCTTGCACTCCAGATAGTGTTTTAGATAAGCCAGAAGATAGAAGGAAGTCGCTTTTCTTCCTACTTTGTGCCCAGAAAGCCAAATTCAAACAGTCTGAGATAGGAACTAAACAGCTCAAGAACGTGGTTCACCCGAGGTTATATATGTCTAAATGGCATTGGAGTCTACTAATGGCAAACTCATTAGTATTTAGAAAAACAAGTGTGGAATGCAAGCTTATTTTGAACAAGATCAGTACCATGGTAGCCAAAGTTCATTAATTATGAATTTTATCAACTGTTCACTGAAATTTGTTCTGCTAGCACAGCATAATTGCCTGCAAGTGATGCACATGAAATACGAAGCTGGAAAATAACCCACATGATTCTCCCTTCCGCGTCATTCCTTTTCCAATAGACGGCTTTTATTTGTTCCCAAACAATTACACGGCTGCAAGAATCCTCCAGGTTCTTTAAGCATCTTATTGGAGTCATCATCGTAATGAAAATTACTGAGTGCATAATTTGGTGAAATGTGAGCACTGGAATTATCTTTCCTCTGCTGCACAGATGTACAGGGCACCAAGAGGGAGGAAAGCCAGAGGGCCCAACAGGCTGCTTGGCACAGTAACGTAGCCCAATTAGGACAGGAGGCTCCAGCAAGAAAACTGTCATCAAACCCTCCCTTATCTGAAAGGGGAAGGAGAGGGAAAGAGAAAAGTGACTGCAAGGGAGAATATTTTGTGTTATTCTACAAAAGTCGGGTTTTGATTCAAAGACCACAGACCACCCCATATCCGACTGCATCAAGGACACTGCATTAGTTTCCACTTAGGTTTAATGTTAAATGGGAGTCTTAAAGGTAAGCGATGAACTAGCAGAAAAGATCAACTACTCAGGGCACAGGTGTTTAAAGGTAGAATAATTTATGGCCACTGGTTTTAATCAGCAAACCTGATCCCCTTAATTCCAGTTTCACATGCGCAACAGTGACAGATGTGCAGGCAGGCAGACATAGACAAATAGCTATACACATGCATGTAACTTTACAAAAGAAAAACAGCTTTTTAATAGCTATGAAGGCAATGATTACAGCTGAACAACACCTTCACAGTATGCACTTTGTTAACCAAGCAGAAATGTGACATACACCAGTTTTCATATTATTCATATTCATAACAGCTTTCATCTTGGGATGTGCTGATATAAATAACTATCTCAGTTAAATCTGTGTCTAGCTGCACTGGACCAGAAATTGGCAGTTAAATGCAGAAATTGAGTCTTTTACATTTTAGTTTATTAAATAACTGTTTCAAATATGCTGGATAAGCATTTCTGTCTATAAAAACAAGCTTGCATTGAAAAGATTGATTAAAAACACTACCTGCAGCCAAAATGAACCCAACTCTCAAGATCCGAGTTTGCAGATTCCAAGAACTGAATCAACTCAAACCAGCTGAAAGGGAAATCTCTCTGCATTAATAGAAAAGGGCTGTCCCAGGTAACACCTAGGTTAGATGTTCTTTTCTGAAATTGTGAAAGGAATCATTTTGGAGCACTTTAAAATGAGGCAAGTTCACTTCAGGACTGGACAGACATCAGTAAAGCATCAGATACCAAAAAAACAAACCGAAAAAAGTGTTCCAAAATAAGAGAATTATGAAAAAATTAGTTAGAAAATTGTCTGAGATAGAAAACCATGAATAAGAATTATGAGTTGTCCCAGCAGAGTGTGAAGTGACCAGAAAGCCACAGCTTGAGAAAAGT
>JAVCKT010006401.1:0-12465 GCA_032273925.1 Rhynchotus rufescens | reverse complement strand
ATTGCTTTATCTGGGAGTTTTAAAGGAGGAAACAAAAGAGATTGTAATAATTTTTTTTGCACCATGGACTACATAGCGTGCTGGTCAATACTGTAAATCTCAAGTCACAGGAGGCCAAGAATTGTCACTGTACGGTAACAATTTCTGCTGGTTCAGTGCTTGAAAAGGATCTCATCTGACAGCTTGTGCATGAAAGGCTCTTTATCCTGCTCTCTTCTACCTTTGTTACTCTGAGATGCTCACCTCCTTTTTGGGAAGTATACATTTAGAGATGCACTTATAGAATCGCTTGGAATGTTTTACCTGTCACTACAAGTCCAACTGAGGAGCTTGTAATGTAACAGTAGGGTTTTAAGGATGTACCAATATCTGATGTCTAGGAAATGTGTGTTTTTCGTTGCAGATGTTCCTTCCAGCTTCTCCCCTTTTGTTGAATTCAGGGAAAAAACTCAGCAGTGGAAATTGCTTGGTGAGTAAGCTCGGCTCTTCTGGGATTTCTGCTATAGCAAAGCTTGGCTCTTTTCTCCAGGCCTTCCCATTTCAGCTCGGTGCAGCCCAGATAGCCAAGCAGAAAATGGGTATTTCATTAGTTAGGACCTTTCTCTCCTAGCTGTGCAATGATGTGTTTAACTTCAGCACTGTACTTGTCAGCAAAGAACAGAGAGAATAACTGAGCAAAGGCACTAGGCTTTATTTCTTTCTGCTGCTGATCCAGCCATGTTTATGCACACCCTTCAAAGCTAAGAGCTTTAGGCAGTAGGCAGAACTTTCTGTTTTATTGATTTTTGGTCCCAATTGTGATTAGGTTCTTGCCATGATCACGAGAAGGAATTGGCAGCGCTTTTTCAGCTCTGGCTGGAGACCAAAGACCAGACTTTCTTCAAGGTGAGTTAGAAGAATCACCTGTTAGTAGCACAGAACCTGAGTAATATTGAATATTGACTTATCTCTGGTTTTTTTTTTGATAGGAAAATGAAGACAGCTCAGATGCCACACCAATTCCCAGGGTGTAAGTAGATACCATCAATTGAAAACTTACAGCTAAGGAGTTGGGTCCCTGCACCTCTGGCTTTCAACATTTAGCTACTCAAAATAGAAGTATTCTTTAGAAATTCTTCTTGGCGTGACAAAAAGTTGCAGAAAGGGCAAGAGGGCTAATTCCTTGGGATATCCCTTGGAATTGTGGTTGTCCTGGTGTTGCACAGAACTGATGGAGATCTTTGTTTCAGAAGGACTGACTATGTAGTCCGACCTAGCACTGGCGAGGAGAAACGTGTTTTTCAGGAGCAGGTAAGAGGAGAATCTTCTCAATTTTAGACTCACGCATTGTAACACGTTTGGCAACTAAACTGAGGCAGCTGCGTGCTCTCTGGAAACTTCAGTTAATGCAAAAATAACAATTGTGTTCAGCTTCCAAGTAGGCATATCAGTATTTTTTGTCTTAATAATAGTAGCAATTTATTTATACGGTGGTGTAGTATATCACAGTGTAAATGCTCTGGCTCTTCACGGCTCGTGCAGCCCGAGCTTGAGGACTTTTCTCCGCGTTTCCTGCTGAGTCGTGTCCCTCTTGTTTCCCGACAGGAGCGGTACCGTTACAGCCAGCCCCACAAGGCTTTCACCTTCCGGATGCACGGCTTCGAGTCGGTGGTTGGGCCTGTGAAGGGGGTGTTTGACAAGGAAACCTCCCTAAACAAAGCCCGAGAGCACTCTCTCCTGCGCTCAGACCGACCAGCCTATGTCACCATCTTGTCCCTTGGTAAGAGTGGGGCTAAAGCACACAGAAACTGAAGAATTTGGATAAAATTAGAGAATTTAAAGCTCTGATTTTCCTGTCGCAGTTCGTGATGCTGCTGCTCGCCTTCCTAACGGAGAAGGAACCCGTGCTGAGATCTGTGAGCTGCTGAAAGACTCCCAGTTCCTAGCCCCCGATGTCACCAGTGCTCAGGTGAGCTGGATGTCACCTCTCGCCTCGGGCAGATGCTCCTAAAATACACTGTGCAGATCCAGAGAGTATTCACTGCCTTAGTAACTCTTATACTCCCTGTACTTGCAAAGGAGGGTTGTTATTTATGCCATTCTGGTGAGCTGCAGCTTTCCTGAACTCTGGATGATGGAAAAGCAGCTAGAAAAGCCACATAATTAATACCATGTCATACAGCTGCTCTTAGTTTAGACTGAGAAAACACTGTCAGTTCTCAGACACCCGCACTGGCTGAAATTCCATTTAATCTGAATAGGAGAGCAGCACCTTCTGCTGCAACATCTGCTCTTTAAGGACAGTCCACCCTTGCTCATATGAACATTGCTAGCAAAATTGGCAAGTTTTGTGCCAAACAGGATTGACTTTCCTGGTCATGAGCTTTGGCCAGCGGAAGTTGAGGCATCCTGTAACCCTGTGAACTCCCGATTTCCAGGTTAATACTGTTGTTAGTGGCGCTTTGGACCGCCTGCATTATGAGAAAGACCCTTGTGTGAAGTACGATATTGGCCGCAAGCTGTGGATCTACCTGCACCGGGACAGGAGTGAGGAAGAGTTTGGTAAGGCTGCCTTGCTGATACTGCCCAAGTCTGGCTTTTCCAAAGCAAAGATGTTTATAAAGCTCTTTATCAGTCCAGCTTTTTTCTTTCTGCAGGCAGTTGGCTAAGGTTAGACCTTCAGCTGAGTCCAGTCCTACGTTGTAATGTGTCAGTTTGGACTATTGGATTAGCTTTGGACTGTTAGATTTTACAGGGGGTTTACAGTGTTGGATGGCCGCTCTCTTAACTCACTTTGCCTGTGCTCAGTTCAAGAACTGTAACTTAGCAATTTGTGTTTGCAGAACGGATTCACCAGGCTCAAGCTGCTGCAGCAAAGGCCAAGAAAGCTCTTCAGCAAAAGCCCAAACCTCCAGCGAAAATGGTAAGGTTGTTTGCACAGGTTTTCCTAGGTGGCTTTCGGATTGGGAATGAGATAGGGACTTAATTTAAATTAATCCATAAGCTCTGCATCTCCAGTGGGTAAAATGTACCTCCTATTTGAGTTATCAGTTACTTGTGTGTATGTGGAGGCGAGTGTTAGGACTGTTAGGAGAGGGAAGGGCAGAAGTTCTGCTTCTAGCAGCAGCCCCCCTGCTTTACGCGGCTCCTTTGCAGAAGTCGAGCAGCAAGGAGAGCTCAGCAAAAGCCCTGCCTAGCGGCAGCGCGGAGCCCGGCCAGCTGAGCCTCAGCGACTCCAGCCTGCCGCCCACACCAGTGACACCAGTGACGCCGACGGCGCCGGCCTTGCCCGCCACCCCCATCTCCCCGCCGCCCGTGGCCGTGGTCAGCAAGGGCGGCCCCAGCGGCGCGCCGGAGCCCGCCAAACCCAGCCAAAGGTGCGCACACCTTCCGTGTGTCTCTCTCGGGAACGTCTCGCGCCGCCTCGCTCGCCTCCAACATCCTTCTCCCCTCCGCAGCGTCCTGCTGGTGTCCTCCCCTGCCGTGCCGCAGCTGGGCGCGTTGCTGCCGGCGCCGCAGGGCTCCCCGGCGCAGGCGCCCGCGCCGCCGCCCTCGGGCCTGCCCCAGGTGCGAGTGGTGGCGGCCCCGGGCGGCCTCTCCGCCGCGGCTCCGCAGGCGCCCGTGGTCACCCAGCAGCAGCAGCAGCAGCAGCCGCCCACGTCCACGCCTCAGATCCGCGTCCCGGCCACGGCCTCGCAAACCAAGGTGCTGCCTCAGGTGAGGGAAGCAGCGGAGCGGCTCGCCGGTCTGTCCCGTGGGGCTCCGCAGTGGTGTCCAAGTGGTGAACGGGGCTTTTCTGCCTCCTTGGAACATGCAGTTAGTTGCAGGACAGGAGCCTGGAAACAGTTGAGCATAATACTCAGGGGTCCCCATTTTGCTCCCCTTTTATTGCTGTGATGCTGCTAGTATAATGTAACAGTCAAAAACATCCGTAGAACTTCATAAGACATGGCATGAAAAGAATGAGAGTCAATCTGTTAGTGGTGCTTTAGGCTGTGCCTAAGCTGCCCTCGTGTCTCGCTGTAGGCTGTGATGACCCTGCCAGTGAAAGCTCAAAGCAGCCCCGTGCAGGTGCAGAGAGCGGCAGCCTCTGTGCCGGGGCAGGCGGGCATCGCCGTGGCAGGGCTGGCCGCAGCCCCCAGTGCTGCTGTGAAACCGGTAACCAGCTCTCCGGGCAGCTCTGCTCCAAGCACCTCCTCTCCCACTGTCATCCAGAACGTGGCTGGCCAGAACATCATCAAGCAGGTGAGGGAGGAGCGCGGGGACTCGCTCGGTGTCGTGGCTGTTCCCTGCTTTTGACAGGAGAACATTTAAATATTAGGGAAGTTGGAGGGAGCCGTGTGACTTGATTCAGCTCCTCTGGGGAGACTGGCTTTGTTTCTGGTTGTCCCTGTGCTCGGGTTTGCTAGAGTTGCCTCTCATCTCTTGCAGGTGGCTATTACAGGGCAGCTCGGCATGAAGGCCCAGCCGGGAAGCGGTATCCCCCTCACAGCCACCAATTTCCGGATCCAGGGCAAGGACGTGCTGCGCCTGCCGCCCTCCTCCATCACCACGGACGCCAAGGGCCAGACGGTGCTGCGCATCACGCCGGACATGATGGCCACGCTGGCCAAATCGCAGGTCACCACCGTGAAGCTCACGCAGGACCTGTTCACGGCGGCGGGAAGCGGCGCCGGCGGCAAGGGCCTCTCTGCCACGTTGCACGTGACCTCCAGCGCCGTCCAGCCCGCCGACTCTCCGGCCAAAACCAGCGCGGCCGCTTCCAGCGCGCCGGGGAGCACCGTGGTCAAAGTGACTCCCGACTTAAAGCCCGCCGAGCCCGCGAGCTCGGCCTTCAGGCTGATGCCCGCCCTGGGCATGACGGTGGCGGAGCAGAAGAGCAAAGCGGCCACCACGGCGGCATCCGGCGAGGCCAAGGCGGCCGCCACCATCCGCATCGTGCAGGGGCTGGGGGTGATGCCCCCCAAGGCCGGGCAGGCCATCGCCGTGGCCACGCACGCCAAGCAGGCGCCCGCTTCGTCGGCTGGGAGCGTGGCTGGCGCGGCCAGCGCCGCGGGCTCGCTGCCCGCCGCCTCCAAAGCGGTGGCCGTGGCCTCGGCCGCCGCCGGCACCCCCATAACGTTGGGCCCCGGAGCCAGCGCCGTGCGGCAGGTGCCCGTGAGCACCACGGTGGTGTCCACGTCGCAGGCTGTAAGTAACGCTAAGCTGCTTCTGGAGGGGGGAACAAAGGGAGAAAAACGTTAAAGGCTTATAATTCCAAGCTCCGCTTATTGTAAATGCTCTAAAATCCAACCCTTATCGTGTTGGAATCCAGCTCATCTCATCATATTGGAATTGTGAAATGCTGAATGACCAGAGCAGCTTTTGCCTCCCCTTAACACCTGCTGAGAGTAATAGAAAATAAAATAAACTTCACTTATGTGAAGTCCTCCCTCCTGCAGTTAAGCAGGTTGCCCTGCACCCTTGAAAGAGCTTCCCCTTGTGGTGGTAGCAGGACTGCATGGGCTGGCTGCTTGTTGGAACATTTTGAGTGAATTCCCAAATTTAAGACCATTTTAATGGACAAAGTTGACAGCACCGTATCTTGAATGCTGAGTACATGAATGGATGTTATTGTAGTAGGATAAAAATGACTCCTAAAACCAAAAGCAGGCAAAACCCACCCAAATTGCACCGTAATTGGATGTTGTCAGGGTGTTTTTTTCTGCTCCTCATCCCCTCTTCACCTTCTCTAGGGGAAGCTGCCAGCGCGGATCACGGTGCCGCTGTCGGTGATCAGCCAGCCTGTGAAAGGCAAGAGCGTCGTCACTGCCCCCATCATCAAGGGCAACCTGGGGGCCAAGTGAGTACTTTGCATAAAACCGGGCTCTGGGAGGCCAGTGATAAATCAGGTTTTAGAGACCAGGGTATGGAAGTGCCCCGAGTCTGTTTATAGGGTCATTAATGGCAAGAAATTAAATGAATTTCATGTCTTGTGATGAGAACTCAGGGCGAGGGAACCTGAGATGTAGGTTCTTGGGATATGCTGCAGGCAAAAATAGTCTCTGCTTGAAAATAGAGGAATTCTGTGAGTTTGAGCAAGAATTAACCTGATGACAAAGCTAGAAATAATTGTAATCTGAGACACTCTCTCTCTATTCAAGAATTGAGCTCAGCATTGGCTGCGTCCATGCTAATCCTCGTGGCATTCAGGTGTTGAAGTCTTTTTGTTTCCTCTTCCACGAATTCTGGCCGTGCCTCCCTTGGTTACATCTTCCAGGCAGAACACTGTGTTCCCTGCTATTTTTTGCCTTCCTTGGGAAGTGCTCAGGGCTGATGAGGCTAACACAGTGATGTGCACAGCTCAGAGCTAAGTGTTTCATTCATGGGATAAAAGAATTGTCTCCTGGAGTGAGAATAGTCAGCAGTTACTTTTTTTGTAACCTTCAATATTGTTAAACAAAAAAAAGCCCTTAAAATCATGAATGAATTAATAATTTTAATGTATTAATACCTGAAGAAGTGTTTAAGCAGACCTAGGAAAGCATTTTATATAGATGGACCCCAAATTAATGCATTTATCTCCAAGTAGGTTGTCTTATGGAACGGGACATGGGAGCTGTGGCTTGTTCTGCTCTTCCCTGACCTTTTCCATGGTTCTCTTCCCGTAGCATCAGTGGCTTGGGTCGAAATATCATCCTGACCACGATGCCTGCAGGGACAAAACTGATCGCTGGGAACAAGCCAGTGAGTTTCCTGACCGCCCAGCAACTGCAGCAGCTGCAGCAGCAAGGCCAGGCCACGCAGGTAAAAACCTAAAAGGTTTCTATGGTTTTGCTATACTTAACATCTCCATGAGGACTTCACACTTGGTGCAGGAGGTTCCATAAAAAATACATGGAGCATGTGCAGTGTTTCACTTCCTTTACCTTCCTAGCATCCAGGTGGGCTTGGAAATGCTTTTTTTTTTTTCAGTGAATGTCAAACCCCAAATCCTGCCTGGAAATGTTGCTGACAGATTAAAGGATTCTTCTTGTACACTTGGCTTTTTGTGGTACTCTCTCCTTTGGGATGTGCAGGTCTGCATTTCTGGGAGAAGTCACAGCTCTTTGTTGTACATCCGTGTCTCTGGATCTTGGGATCTCTGGATCTCTCACCACCATGTGAGCAACAGAGGCACTGATCTTGTGCCAGAGCCTATTTTTGATGTATTTTGCTGCTTGGTCTCATATACCTGAATTTTTTTTGTCGTGATGCAACTGATGCAAGAGCAGGATGCAAGTGCAAAGTGTCATGAGGTCCTTCTTGGCCTGAGTTGATTTTTTTTTTGTCTTTTTCTTCCCAACAGGTGCGGATTCAAACAGTCCCGGCCTCCCATCTGCAGCAGGGAACGGTGTCTGGCACCACTAAAGCAGTTTCCACGGTGGTCGTGACGACTGCTCCATCTCCAAAGCAGACCCAAGACCAGCTATGAGCACCGGCTTGGAAGCAGATCCAGGGGCATCCCTGATTCCGTTGGCACCAGAGCAAGGGATTGGACTGAAACGCAGCACGTGCCAAAAGCAGCACGCGTGTCTGGAGGCAGCTTTGTGATGTCTAGGTAGAAATCAGCTGTGCTTACCAAACCAAGGTGGTTTTGGTCCCAGTGTGTAAAGCCGAGTCCTGTGGCACTGATGGTGTAAGAAACGTCTTCCTCCTCTGCTCTCTTCCCATGCAAATGGCTTTTTTCCAAAAGCCACTTGTCATTTCTGTGCGTTTTGGGTTGTAGACCAAGCAGGTAGTCGTGGGTCTTCCTTAACCAGTGAGACTTGCTTGGAGAAGGGGCAATTCTTTGGCTTTTCAGGGGCACAATGAAGATACCTCCTTCTCCTGGAGCCTAATTGTCAAGACTTTAAGTGACTTAGACTTGGACACCCGAGGTTGTAACATAGCCTGGAAGTAGCTCCCTAACACATTCACTTCACTATTTATAGACTTTTTTTTTTTAATCTCTCTTCCCCATCTCTCCATGTGGGAGACAGATCCCACTTCCATGTCACGCGTTTGTCAGCCTTTGTTATGCTTAAAGGCAGGAAGAATCCCTCAGCGGGGCATTTTGTATGGAAAAAAACAGTAGCCACCATGGGAAGGGGTGAGAACTGGAGGAAAAACAAAATCTTTATGTGCACAAGTATGTCAACAAGAGGAGTATATTGGAAAGGAAAAGGAGAATGTTCCCCAGAAACTTCTTCCTTTAGTTTTCTTGAACCACCTTTTTATCAGGCAAAGATTGTAGCTTGTTTTATATAAAAAAAAATGGACTGTGATTTCAAATATACCGAGGATTTGGACAGAGGAAATGTTTTAGCCCGGCCTTTAGTTTGATTCTTCTCTTTGCGATTTTTGATTCCTATGTAAATTGAATTTTGCACATAACCGGAGACAAATCTCTTGCTGTTCTGACGTGACCTGGAAGCCATTCTTTGAATGAGAAGAGATGTTGGACTAGGAAAAGAATAAAAGTGCAGAAAGCCTTAAAAATCTACCCAGCATCTCTCTGCTCTTTTCTGCTGCCTGGAGTTTTGTGTGCAGTGATTGTCTGGCCTGTCAGGGGCTCATAGATTTGTCCATGTTCCTTTGCAGGATGGAATTCTGCAATATTTTTAAAAAAAACGGGGTTTGCTCTGAGGAAAATTTGAGGAATAAGCCTGACAGCTGAGAGAGCTCCTGTGATTTGAATTTGGGTTTGAATTTTGCCAAAATAGCTTAAACATTTTGCCTTTAAAACAATCTCTGGTGCTGGCTTTCGCACCAGGACAACAGAAATCCCCATGTGCTGCAATGCTGGGAAATTCCAGCTTTTAGAGGCGGCCCAATTCCCTTCCAGTTGCAAATGCAATTTTGCTTTAAAAGGTGGGTTAATCTTGACATATACCAACACTTGGAGGCCTAAAAACTGGTAAACCACAGGTAAGAGGAGGCCTAAAAACCTACCTGGGTAAAACTTACCTGGGTAAATCCCAGGTAAGAAGTTTTTAGAACCAATTTGTTCACCCTGAGGCCCTAGAAGTGTTCACCAAACAAACTTGCTAGGCCTTGTGGTGTTATTTATTCTCACTGTCGGCCAGGTTGCAATTCCCAGAGCCAAACCTAGTGCTACCTGAGGAGCTGGCGGGGCCCTGGAGAAGGTGGAGGTGCTGTTTGGAGCTGGGTGAGTGCCTTGCACTGTGGTTTCTTGCTGAAATGCCACTTCCCACTTGGCCTGCTCCACAGAAAGCACCCATAGGGCTGGCCATAAAAGAGGGTGGCTGTTACTGCAATCACCCAGTTGCCATTTTTGCCGGTTTTATGGTGACCTCTGCACGGTGCTGGCAGCCAAAAGCCCCCAAATTGCCTGCATTCCTGTTCCAAACGTGTCAGGATGCCGAGACTTTGGGAATTTTACTGCAAAGACCACAGGAATCCAAGACGTACCAAGTAAAGCCTAGGAGGGCACAACCTTCAGAGCTCTTCATTACTATATGATATTCTTAAAGTTCTCAGTGTCAAAAAGTGATGGTGTTCAAAGAGGTGAAAATTCAACCCTGTACCAATCCATATATTGCCCTGGTATTTTTAAGTGGTCCAAGCAGTTTTCACTGACCACATCCATGCACTCAAATTTTACCATTTTTGCCAGGAAAGATCAGGGTTGGTTGCATTAAAGCTAGATTTAATCCCTGCTTAGGCTTTTGCTCAGATTTCTGCAGCCTGCAAGGCTGTAGCATCTCCTAGGCTGGCTGGAATCTGCAGCAGAACCAGCAGAAAAAGAAAGGCCAATTCAGGCCATGCTGCTATAAGATTAAGACCATTTTTTTTGTGCTCTTGTGTGTGTTTGCAATAAAAATAGAGCTACTGATTGGTTTTGACACATGCCAAGAGTGAGGGAACTCTTCGATTTGCAATTCTCTGCCCCTGATTTTTAAGGTCATTTGTGATCTGATTAGGGCGGCGTACGTGGGCCCGAGGTGCCCAACACGGAGCCTGCTACAATTCAGCTGGATTTGGACCCGTTTTTCAGGATTTTGTGGAGCAGGATGGTGCATTAGTTCAGCTAATGGGGGTGGCAGCTGCATTCTCCCCATGCCCCACTAGAGGGATGGCTGCAAAAACAGGCGGTTGGCAGTGGGAAAGACCACAGGGGCTGCACTGTGCAACAATTCCAGAAAATAAAGCTATATACCTCCCAAAAGTGAGGGAAATGGGAGGAAAACGAGAGGAATAACCAGGGAGAGCTGCGGGGCTTGTGAGTTTTGCTCTCACTCGAGCTAACGTCATCGCTTGACTTGAACTTTGTATTTTTGTTAGTGCAAAGCTCAACCCCGCGACCAGGAGAGCGGAGCCCAGCTCCACCTCTCTGCAATAAAGGGCAGAGAAACAAAGGGGCAGCTCGGAGGTGGCGCCTGCATCTTTGCCCTGGGTAAGTCACTAAGCCTGGTTTGCTAAGCAGACGGGGCCTGACCTCCCTTTGAAACCTGGGTGTGCCCAAGAACAACTGGGTTGCAAAATAGCCCGTGCCAGAAACCAGCCTGGCCGCTCTGGGGCCCCTTGGCAAAGGCTGCTGATTCAGGGCGCCCGGGAGAGCTTCTGCTTGCAGGAATTGCACAAATCATGGAATCCTAGGGACACAGAGCCTACGGTGAGACTCCTAGTGCTCTGGATTAGGAAGAGGCACGAGGAAGGCAGGTCAATAATTCCCTTGGTGTTACAGGTGGAGAGCCTGGATCGTGCTGGGACACCTTGGCCGAGGCCCCAGAGCCGGAAGATTTTCACATTCACCACCCTGCGCTCACCAGGGGTTACCAGTTCAGGTGGAAACCGCAGCGCTTCGGATGACGTTTTCCTCTCCTCCCAGTGAATCAGCCTTTTATTTACTCCCTGGAATGTGTAGTAACAGGACACCCCGGGGAGCTTTATCTCCCTCTCGATCTTTTCAGCTCTGAAGTTGCCAGACCGGATTGTGCCTTTTAGCTGCAGACAGCGGGGCGGTTTCGGGGCCAGGAATCTGGGTGGGAGGGCAGTGCCGGAGAAATTTGAATTTAGGGAATCTTTAGGGAGCGCTCGAGACGGCGAAGAAACCGCTTTGTCGCCGAGCGGGTGACTCCAGCCCGTGGTGGCCCTGGGGATGGCGGGCGCTCCTTTGCGGAGCTAGAATTCCCGGGAACAGCCTCCGTGGGAAGACATTCCCGCCGACAGGCAGCCCGCGCACGCTCCTTGTGTAAGCAGCTGCTTTCTGCACCTCCGCTCCCTGCGTGGCCTTTCCCTGCCTCCCTCGGGACTCCTCTTTGGGTGGAATTCGCCCCGATTTCGCTCCTGCGACTCGGCTGCGGTGGCGACAGAGCAGGACTTGGCTGCCCGAGGGGAAATGGAGCCTGAAGGGAGCGATCTCCTTCCTCCCCAAGGTGCGTGGAGCAAGGTGTCCTCCCAAGGTGTCCCGCCGCGGCCACGCTGACACCGAGGGACAAGCGGAGCAGGAACAGGCGGCAGCTCCGCTGCCATGAACCCACCCAGGCGACAGGAGCCGGCGCCGTTTGGCGTTGCCGATTACAGCCACTGCCCGTGGGTGAGTTCTTTATCCTCGTGCTTTTATCACACGCTCCTCTGCAGTAGCTGGGCGTCCTTTGCTCTCAAGTGAGGGACCGTGCGAGGCTCTGTCACTGCAGGGCACGTGACGCTGCTGTCTCTGGGGAATTGCAGCTTCCACGAGCTGCCTCTGGGCCCAAAAAAAGGGGGCCTTGAGCTACCGCGGGGACTTAGTCATCGCTGCAGCGCGGGCGCTGCGTAAATCGGGGCTTTAGAGCTAAGAAACAGGAATGTTCTCGTTTATTTGGGGCTCTGAAACAGCTGCCTTCCAGCGAGGTGGTGTTTTAGGCTGCCACTTGCACCGCTCCTTTCCCAACTGCGACTGCATTCCCATGCCCCCCGGGAATGATATGGGAAGGGCTGAACGGTTTCTCCCATAAAAAGGAAGATTTTGGGGTCCGAGATTGTCCCCCCTTTTCTCCCAGCCCACGGAGCTCGAGGGTTTGGCTCTGCGCCGTGCGATTTGCAAACGTCTTCCTGCCGCACAGGAACCGAGGGGCAACTTCTGCTTTGGCGAAAACACTGAATGTCCTAACAGCGAATTTCAGTAGAAACACTGATGCGGTTTTGCTGCTTTTTGGGGGAGAATGTGAAGATAGAAGAGTGGAAACAAAGTGTTTCGGGGTAGTCCTGATGTGGGGGGATTAAGCCCGGCAGCAGGGCTTTACGGAGCGCAGCCTGGTGCCAGGGTGCCGTTTTGCTGCCACTGTCACCTGCGGCCGCTCGCTGCGGCCTCGGGTTCCTAGAGCGAAAGGCGCCGGGGGGGAGGCGAAACGGGGTGTTTCCGGCCGCCCGCACCTGCGGGAAGAGGAGGAGGAGGAGGAGCCGGGAGGCGGCGCGAAGGCCAGCGGGCGCCGGGCAGCGCGGCCGCAGCGGCCGCTCGCCATGGAGCGCGGCGGCGCCGCC
>JAVCKT010006399.1:0-24603 GCA_032273925.1 Rhynchotus rufescens | reverse complement strand
GCCCTTATTTAAAGTGGGTGCGCGGAGCCCGCCCCGCTGCTGGCCGGGGGGCGGCGCGTGGCGCCGCGGAGCCGCCGGGACCCCGCGCGGGGGCTGCCACAGGAGGAGGGACCCGCGCGGGTTCGCGTGCGGGGTCGGTGCCGAGCGGGAGCCGGGCGGGCGGCGCGGGCAGGACATGGATAAGGATGAGATCCACCTGCGCAGGCTGCCGCCCGCAGCGCCCTGGGGAACGCGTAAGTGTGAGCGGAGCGGCGCGGCGCGGAGCGGGGGCCGGGGATCGCCGTGCGCCTTTTACCTGCTGCTTTTAATAACCCGGGAGCCGCGGGCTGGACGTGCCGCTGGAATGGAATCGCCGTCCCGCTTCCCTGCCCCCAGGCCAAGCGGCGTTAAGTCATCTTTGCCTAAATAAATACGGCGCTTAAGCGCTCCCCTCGCTCGCGGAGCCGGGCTAGGGATGAGAAACTGCCGCGATATGAAGGGTGGGAGATAAATGCTCGATCTGGTGATTGCTGTTAGTTTGTGCCGCTCTGGGGAAGCCTGGCAAGGAAAGGGCTTGCCAAAATAGAATAGGTCTGTGTCGGGCTGTCGGTAGCGTTTTTACAGAACTGGCTAAATCCTGTATCCCCGTATCATTAACTAATGTGTGCAGCAAGATAAATTATATATATTGGAAAGGGAAAATACATTCCTTGGTGGAGAAGTTCCAGACTGTTTAGAGCCAAAGAGCAGATCGTTTAACTGGTAGGGGGTGAGAATTTCCTTGGCTTCCCTTGAGAGATAAATCACAGCCCAGCGTGTGTGTGTGCAGCGTGTATGGATTTATGTGAAACCTTCGTGCACATGCACGGTGTGTGTAAGCTCGTGTACACGCACACCGTACATAAAATCTTCACATGCACGGGCTGGAAAGCAAGCTTTATAAGCACTATTTACTGAATGCATTTTTCTACTAGTTTCAAGGCTATAAAACTAGGAAGTTAGATGCTAACCAGGAACATACTGTAGCACACTTGATTATCCAACTGAGTTGTATACAAATGAAGTAAATTTAGCATGGCACCATTTATAAATTCCATGCTTTACAATCAAAATTCCAAATCTAACTGTTTGCAGCTAAGAATAGCATGGGGAGCCCTTTGCTTTACTCCCTCTTTTTGGATTCCCACGAAAACCGTTATCCTGGAGCCTGCTCACTAAATGGTCGAATATTTCACTGGAGTTCAGCCCATTTCTGAAAGAAATGCTGTATGTTTGCAGACCCAGGGACTAGCCAGAGCGCTCAGAATGAAAAGCAAGCTATTTCTTTAATGTTTGACACAAAACAGCTGGACTTTACATCTAAATAACGGGGGACAAGGTTTCTGCATGTCATTCTGTGTATGCTTGTTTGTTAAAAATATGCAAGTATAGGGCTGTAATCTGAAAAGGAAAGTGAGTAAATAAGGGGAAATGAATTGTTATCATAGTACATTAACAGCTATATCAAGAGGACTGAGTGATAACACGACACTAGTGAGCTCTGCCAGTGCTCATGGGGCAGGTGGTTCTTTATCACAATCATGGGGAGAGTTTGGGAGCGCCTGGAGAAATCATGGCAATGGCTCCTTATCTTTGGGAAAGTTTACATTTGATTTTTACGGTGACATTCCGCATTTAATTTACGGAGCTGCCCGTTAGCGGCAATGATGCTGTGCACCCGCTTCATTAATAAATGCAAGGAGCAGCTCTGTTCTCGGAAGCGCATCTCTGCATTGCTGTGCTAACCTCTTATTTGTAAAAGCTCCTTATACAAAGAAACTCCTGTCTAAATATCTAACTGATGCGTGTGTTGTGGTACGATGTTGTAGTTCTCTCCTGTTCTTTAGCAGCTCTGGGTTTTATTGCCGGAGAGGTGTGTGGGAACTTTGACGTTTCCACTTCAGCACTGAGGGCTGCCAGGTCATTTGGTGACGATTCCTTCTCGATGTCCTGGGATAACAAGTGTGTGCAGCAAAGAAGCACCAAGGGGCAGGTTGGGCTGGCTCCAGGGAAAGGCGCCGGCTCCTGAGAGCTGCCCGAGCCCTCAGTGCTGTCATGTACCTCGGAGAGAGGCTGGGAGGCACCGGGACAAGCGCTCGGGATTAGGAGCTGTGTCTTCTCCTCCTACACTTCAGCAGCTAAGAACTGCCTCTCAAGGTGAGACCCTGCTGGAGGTGGGAGATTTGCCTCTGCTTTAGGTGTTGCCAGAATCCTACAGTAGGGAATGAAGCCCGTTTTCCCCGTTTCTCTGGGAGAAGTTGCGCTGTGACTTGCAGCACGGCTCTAGGTTGCTCTGACGTATCGCACTGCCTCTCCTGGTGGCACTGTAGCTATTTCCATGAGCAAGGAAAATGATGAAGCATATTAAGCTAATAATTAATCAGAGGTGACAAG
Source organism: Rhynchotus rufescens (assembly GCA_032273925.1). NCBI lineage: Eukaryota > Metazoa > Chordata > Aves > Tinamiformes > Tinamidae > Rhynchotus > Rhynchotus rufescens. Next base: position 22,191 of record JAVCKT010006399.1, on the reverse strand, counting down.
GGACTAATAGCTCTATTGATTTAATTAGGACTTCTTTTCCAGCTCTGTAACTTGCAGTCGTGCACATCATTAACTTAATATTTGAATTTGTAGTAATGATTTATTAATTTCTGCGGGCGAGTGCACGTGCAGCCTGAGCACGTCTCCCACTCCGTGCCAGGCTGCAGGCCCTTGTCCTGCGTGGGGCTGGCAGCGAGTCACCGAGAGCCCATATGGAGCATATAGGCAGGGAAGTGCAGCACGGCGGCGTTGCAGACGTGCCGGGCAAGACGCGTGCGGCTCTGTGGCTGCACGTTTGTGACAGTGAAATATGGGAGAAAAGCCAGGTGCCAGAACAGAAGGCAGGGGAGAATCCCGGGGAAGGAGAAGTATTTATTGGCATCAAGAGTTGAGTGGGGAGGAAGTCACTTTTGACTGTAATTGCACCCTTTGAATTCTGGCAGTTTCGGGAAAGGAAATGCTGTGGTTGGAAAATGAGGCTTGCTTTAGAGGAGACTCTCTCTGGGAGGAGAGAAGGAAGGTCAGAGCATGGCAAATCTCTGGACTTTGCTGTGTGAAAGGCTGAGGGGGGCTGAACTTGCTGCTCTCCCCTCCTTGGTGGGCACGCTCAGCGCTCACGGAGGTGCATTTAGCATTTGGTACGTGACAGGGCAAGCTGCTCGTCCTGGTGCAGCCAGGACCAGGACAGGGTGGCGAGGACGAAGAGGCCTCTCCGTGCCAGGAGGGTCCCTGCCCGTGTGGAGGGCGCCGTGCTAGCCACAGGCCACATGGCACAGGCAGGGGTTGTGCTTCCACGGCAAGGACTTCCAGCCTGCCTTGGCTTGCTCTGGCCTATCCGGTTACCTGTAGATCTCTGCACGGCTCTGGTGCGAGGCTGAAGGCTCTGAGCTCACTCCCTCCTCCGCAGAGCAGGCTGTGCGGGGGGGCTCTCTGCAAGCCCCAGGGTCCGGCAGCTTCTGGAGGAGAGCCTCTCCGGAGGACCTGGCGGCCTCCCTCCGCAAGGGAGCCTGGCGTGGTCATGCTGTCCAACTCCCTTTTTGCATGGAGCTCATCCGTGGCTATACAGCCAAACCGGTAGATTGATAAGCTCCATAGGCAAAAGCCACCACTTCTTTTCTGATTTCCTACAGTCACTCGCAGGGCTTCTCAAAAAGTACTTCTGCATGCATCATTATATTCTATTTTATAGGCCAGGTTATCAACAGTATTGTGAAATGGTTCTGCATAACTTCTGGGTAGTACAGAGATGATTTAGCTAGGAGGTGAGGGAATAGTCACCTTCCTGGCCTCATCCATGTTTGCCACAGGATTTTGGATTATTACAGTAGGAGCTGTAGGGTGTCACAGGCAGAGCAGAACCCCAAGAGTAGTTCTACAGGTGACCACTTTTCAGCCTATATGTCTTTCAGGGACCCTATCATACTGTTATTTTCAGTAGTGCTAAGTCAGCTCATACCAGCTGGTTGATCTAAGTGATATAATGCAGTACTGTGTGTAACAATATACATTTTTTTTTTTCTGGTACTTGGAAGAGAGGGAAGATAGTGGTGCCTCCATTGTCACTGCAAGGTAATTTATGGCAAATAGGAGCTTCTCAGAAACGACCACAGTGGTTGACTTGCTCGCAAGGCTGTAAAGGTGCAGGGAGCAGAGCTCTGCGTGCTGAGCCGCGTTAGTCACTACCGCTGCTTCGTGTCCTTGCCAACATACCACCAAGGGAAATAACTTTTTATTTGTTTGCTTTGGCCTTTGGTTTGTATTCCGCATCCCTCATCTCGTTCTGCAGGCAGCCCTGCTTGCAGCTCCTCTCCTTGCACCCAGACCTTCCTGTGTCCACTTGCTTTTATCCTCGTCCAGCTCGTCTGTGTCCCGGTGTGTATTCTTGCTTCTTACTTGCTCTCTTTGCTGCTGCTGCTGCTCTGTATGTTGTGTCCTTGTGGCTTGCTGTGCTGTTCCTCACGTTTCTCCTCAGAGCAGCCCTGTCCTTGCTTTGCCATGTTTTCAGGACCATGTGCAGGTGTTTTCACTGTCTTCCCCTTCCCACGTGTTCACATCTTGGTGGTCCACTAGAAACCTGTCTGCCATTATGGAAACCTTTTGGAAAACTACTTCCAAACCGATACTGGTAAAAAGACAATGATCCTACTAGATCCCATCTTATTTTTCCATAGTACCTTTGCCTGCCTAACCTATTTGCCTGGTCTATTCTTGGCAGTGCTGTATCTGTGCAGGAAATCTGGTCATATATTTTGGTACCTGTGAGTGGAATATTATTAATGTAAATTAAATACTGAAACTATTAGACCAAGTATGGATTACTTCAGTAGGATCTGCCCTTTCTGACTGCAATTCCATAAAACAGAGCATTAAAAACCCTAATATGAACGCCGGTGACTTTTGCACAGGACTCTAACTGCTCCAAAGGAGTTTTAAAATACAAACTCTGTTAAGAAAAGGTGATTTACAAGTGTTAATGGCTCCTTTTACATCTTAAATCATTCAAGTCCTATCGTGACATCAGTGGTCTCAGGTTGTATATTCCTGTCCCCCGGTCCCGCTGGCTGTCTCCTGTCCGCAAGCCGAGCAGGATGAAACCTGATGACTCTAGGCCAGTAAGAGAGAAAACTCTGTTTTCTAAACACATTGCAAACATTTGTTGCCTCTTTTACATCTTCATTGACGTCAGTTGGTGTCCTGCTTGCAGAGCAAACTTGGAATGGGCAATAGGAATCTGTGGCTTGATAAGTAAGGTTCACTAAGTGAAAATCAAACATGTTTTGCAGCACACAGCTAATAAAGAGAGAAAAGAATGGGAGTTTAATTACGTTCCTGCAATTCAGTGCAGAGGAAGGGCACATTTTTGAAAATTAAGTAGGGATATTGAACAGATAACAACTTTAGCAGCATTGTGGAAGTGAATGCAAAATATAATGTTTTCTACTGTTGTTGTTTTTAAAAGAATCTTTTCAATTACAATCTCTTTCCTCTTTGCTGTTGTGGGAGTTTTACGATTGGCTTTAAGGAGTCCTAAGGTGGAAGCTGCAGGGCCAAGCGTCGCTCAAGGCTTACTTTTCTTTTTAGTGATTTTTGAAGTGAACTAAATGGTAGCAACTAGTCCAATGTCACATTAAAAATAATTTTTAAAAAGTTTTTTAAAGAAGAAGTCTAATCTGTTGCACTAGGGTGTCCTGACTGACAGTGTCCTGCGAGATGCGTCAATGAACGTACATTGTGATTCTTCCCGCATTTTGACCCGCAGAGATGCAAAGCACGATATGACTTTATGCTTGTGGTATGAGTGCCCAGAAGTGAACTGCAGACTGAAAAAGATGGAAGCTTTTATGCAAATATTACTAAATTCATGCCAATGTGTTGCACCACCATTGTCTCGAGAAAGAGTTCTCCAGATTTATGCGTGCTATTTTGGCAACCCCTTAGTAGCAGGGAGATGAAGGCTTGTGTGGGCGTCCTGCACTTACTACTGTGTTTCTGGAAGCTGAGCATCCAGATCCGTTTTAAGACATGTATTTATTTTCAGTTAGCGTTGGCGTGCTCTGCTTATATGGAGGTGCTGACGTGGGCCTGGGGCCTTTGGCCTCGGTGTCTCGCTCGGTCTGGAGGCCGTCGCAGGCCGGAGGGTTACGTGTGGCAGCCGGGGACGCGTTGTGTGAGGCAGGAATAAGGCTACGGAGACCTGGTCAGAGTGGGCTCCGTGCAGAGCTCTGCTAGTGGAAACTGCTGCATTCTTGTCCATATCCTGTGTTCCCTGGCACAGACCCTGAGACGGGGCCGAGGAAAAGCGTTTCTCCGTGTAGTCTGCATGCTGGTATGTGGTCAGCAAACCTCATCCAGATGCCTGTATCTTGATGCATGCTTTTGAATGTTCTTTTTCTGATGAATGGCAAGAACAGGTTTCTAAAAATAAACTAATGTTTTTCTCTTTTTTTATTTCCTGTGACTTAATATACTTTATTTATCCGTATAGCTACTAGTCATCATCATTTCTTCAGTTCACAGAGGTATAAACAGAAATGAGCCCGAGTCACAAAGCAAGGATGTGGAGCCAGGTGTTTTTTGGGGTTTTAGCCAATTGTAGAAGTTGCCATGTGGAGCTTGCGGACTGCCTATGGGTAGAAGAGGTTTGCTCTTAGGTCCTGGTTCCAGGTTCCCACGCACTGAGTAGGCACAATATAGCTAAAATGCTCTCTGCTATCCTTTTCCACCTCTTCTTCCAAGACAGTGCCAAAAAAAGTGCATCTGGGCAAGCCATTCAAGAAAATCTGAATGGATTTTTATGGTTAGTTTATCACTAAAATAATAAAACTCCATTGAGATTCCAATTAATTTTTCCCCTAGCAGTACATTGGGCCAACATCCAAGACAACAATTACTTTCATTTAATCAGCTTGAGCAACCTGTTTTAACAAATATAGTCTCCCAGGGCAATCAAATCATCCTGCTGCGGGTAGCATGTGTCTTTCGTGGGGGTGGGTAGGATGGGGGGAGTAGTGCCCTTCCTGTGGTGTGCGCCAACTAAAATAGAAGGTTTTTCTATAATACAGGAGCATAACATACTCTAATTCTGTCTATTCATGAGAAACATGTAACTTCTGACCTAAAGCACGCTGGGCGTTGTTTCACTTCCCAGAACCTACTTGGGAGTACCTCGTTGCTGAGCAGCACATCTGTATACTATAAGGTACATTAAAGAGTAAAGGAAACCTACTAGGGCCTGCCGTGCGATACCTGAAGTTGTGCTCGGCTGAAGCTCCACGTGTACAGGTATGGCTAATGGGACTTGCTTCGTGCCCCGTGGGAATAGAGGACTTGCTAACAAATGGAATAGTGCAGAGAATGTCAGAATATTCCACTTCTTAATAAGGAGGGATCATTGAATGGAGTTCTATGGACATAAATTGAGTAATTTCTTAAATTTCCCTACAAATGATTAAATGCAGTTCATGCATTTTGCTAAAATTTCACGTGGTAGAGTGGGATATATCACTTGACCTTATCTAGTAGAAAAGAACATGAAGTTTTCTTTGCTTTCCCATACATGCACCTATTCTGAGCTTGCTAAGACATGACATTTTTCAGTTTCATATATACCCCATATCTGTTCTGCTTATTGCGTGTAATTTCTTCAAATGCTCTGCTGCAGCATATCCCCCTGAGAAGGGGAAGCCCTTCTCTTATTGCTCTTCTCATTAGGAGCCAATTTGTTCAGCCTTGTCTACAGCTTTTGGATCGTTTGATGAAAGTGAATGTTTCTCTGAGTACTGCCAAGTGGTATATTGTAAAAGTATTCTCTGCTCCACTCCTAATTGTTGAGTTAATTGAAGGAATCAAAGCCTCAAGCAACAACAGTCTTCCCCCACCCTGAAGCCAGGCTTGTAAGTTCTCCCTGCTTTGAATTTATCCATGAAAAACTAGGGTTTAGTGTTGATGTTAACAGGGATTTGAAGTGTGTTTACGTTTTTACATTGCAGCCTATAGTTTTCATTTTTAGAATGACACTAATAATGTCTAATAATGACAGGTCCTCAACTGAAGAAGAGGCACATCATCATTACCATTCTTACACTACTATGATATAATGTTTTTTGTATGTTTTAGCAAAATATTTTAATTAATCTTAACTAAAAATACATCTATAATATAAATATATTAAATATAATACTTATATTTTATACATATTTTTATATATTTAAATATAATATATGATAATTAAATTATACCTGCATAAACAATATGACTGAATGGTTGAGAAAGACTGAATATGACTGAATAATGAGAAAGATCATACTGGTTAACCATGGAAGAGCAGAAAGGTGTTAGTTTACGTTTTGAACATTTTGTTGCTGCACCCTTGACACAGAAAACAAATGTAAAGCTAATTGTTTCTAAATGGCAGATTAATTAATTTCACTCTTCAGCTTTTTTTCTTTTAGCGTCTTGCTAACCAACTTTCAGCTAAAGGACCCAGACTCTTGTTTCCAAAACATAAAATCTTTCTTTTATTTATAATACAAATTAGTGAAGTCTCTCCTCCCTTCTCTTGTTTTTTATTTTTTTCTTCTCCACTATGTTTTTCTCTAAACACTTGTATGTGCAAATTGTGTTAAGGTCTGGTTTTGATGAACAAACAAGGAGGGACAAATGAGTGAGAGACCTTGCTCTCTGTCATGATAGCTTGCGTGCTGCTCTGCTCCCAAAGGACTGGTGCTTCGTGTTTATGTCCCTGCAGAAGGTTTGCCCCATCCAAAGTGGGCAAGAATTCACAGTATCCTCCTGAGCATCTCTGTATAAGATGTGAAGTATCTGCTTTAAGTATTCAGGCTGGTTAGACACAGAGCACGTTCTATTTCTCGTGTCTGTAGGTAAAATTTGTTCTGAAATTCAGGGGAGTTTTTTGCCATTCATTTTAACTTTGAAAGTGAAGGAGGTGGCTAGTTGAGGGGTTCAGTGTCTGGTTAGATATAGCACTATACCTTTAGAGTAAAATCCAGTGAAAGCTGTTTAGGACAGGGTTATGAGCCTACAGTTAACCTCAGTCCTGCAGTTTTTCTGTGTTGACTGCCTTGAGCACGTGCCTCTGTCAGGAGCAGGAAATTCCCATGGAAACTCAGTGGTGGGAAGCTCTCATGTTTTGCAGGTGGAAAATAAAATCAGAGACCTCACTTAAGATATTTCAAACTTTACCTGGGCACAAAATGTTTGGAAGCATTTAAATTTTGTCAGCTATGTGAAGGGTGATTAAATGCTGTCATTTGTTAATATAAGTAGGGGAAAAAATGGTTTCTTATAGCCTTGTTACTCTGCAGCATGTCTCCTTCTGGAGTTTGGATATTGGATATAAAACACAGACCTATTATTTTTTGATTTTACCGAGTTCGATACTATTGCCATTTTTGTTTCTTTGCACAATGTAGTTTTTTCGCAACTACTTTCTTTCCTACTCTTTTATTTTTATGATTCTGAAGGGGGTTGATGAGGACATCGCAGAAACAGAGGCAGACCCGAGCCAGGGTAGGGAAAGTGCCTGGGATACCCACAGAGTGGAAACTGGATCTCCTTTGCAACATGAATGAGTTCTGGAGCAGGCTCATTATTTTTACGAATTTATTCCCCTGTTTGGTTGTTCTGTCTGCTTTTCCCACGTTACCATCAAAGTGGCCCCTGAAGGGACAGTTGTGAAACAGAAACTATCTGTGAGTAGGGGAACAAAAATGAAGCTTTTGCTAAGCTAGAAATGCCTCGGTTTTCATGAAAACAAGTAATTTTAAATACCATAACTATTTGCAAATGTTGCTGCCCTCTTTTAGAAGGGTTTTAAAAGGGGAAGAAGGGTGGAAATGGGGAAAGATGGAAAAAGCTACCAGGGATGGCCTTCTTTCATGGGAATTTAGGTTGAGCCAGTGGTTTCTACCTCTCCCTGCTTTCTGCCCCTGTCTGAATGCAACAAATTCGTAGCGACGAAGCTAAAGGAAAAACAGTTTCTTCCCCTGGTTCACATGAACTGCTTTGAACTGGAGCAGATGTGGATGGACAGAACTGTCTGCTTACAGCAACTGTTCCATTTATAGCCACGGATTTTCTATTCAGGTCTCTCTATCATTTTAATTTATTTTATGCTTCCACATCCTTTTCCACAATAAAATATTCTTAGCTAAATGAGTTTTCAGCTCACATCCAAAACTTTTGAAAGTATTTGCACGAACTTGAAATACTGATGTTATTGTTCAGTGATATTTTCTACTAACGATGGCTAGTGGAGGCGAGGTTTGGGTTGGTAATATTTTGAGATGGGGTTCGAGGTAGTGCCTATTACCAAGTCTGAGTCAGTCTGATGTAGTGCTGATGTAATCTCACAATCTCTCTCTTTTGTAATATCTTGCTTCAAACTGTTATTTCTATTAAATTTCTGATTTGTTGAGCTTTGTACAAATTTGACGTACAAAGTTTGTATACAGCCCAGATCAAAATTGCTCCAGGTAAGAGATTCAAATTCAACCATGAAAGCTCAGACGACGGAGCTGGTGTGGTTTTATATTTTTCACAAATTCCTACTTTGGAGTAAATTTGCTCACTAATTGGTTTGATTAAGTGTTTGGTAATCATTTTTTAAAATGTTGTGATAAGGAAGATGAGTGCTGCAGTTCCCTGTGACAGAGATGTGGGCATGTGTCCTGAAATGAAGAAAAATGCCAGGGGTGGAACCAGCAGGGGTGTTTAGTCACAGCTGATCTCCAGCTCTCCACTGCTTTCCGCAGCCCATGTGGCCTTTATTACAAAATTAGGAATTCATTTTTTTTGAATTACTTCAGTTTCTCTGTCCTCTATTTTTTTTCTGTGGAAACAGCCAGTTGTTTGCATGTTGGAGACTGTGCTTGTCAAGCTCTCTGTTCTAGTCCGTTGCTTTCGGCCTTGACACGGAAAACAGGAATTTCATCAAGGCTGGGACAGCAGATAGCATTTTAATCTGAGCCACACTGAAAGCCAAAGCCCTCGCTGGCCATGCAGAGTCCAGGGGTCCAGCAAGCTCCGCACTACCTGTTTTGATACGGGTGCCAGAGGGTTTGCTTAGTCATCTGAACGCACTTCTCTGTTTGATTCAATAGCAGCCTTGCAACTGGATTCTGCAGCTCTGTGGAGCAATGTGTTTGTTAGTGCTTGGGCTCTCCAAAGAGCAGCCTGGGCAGGCGGTGTATCCTGGTGGGCCCAGCTATGGCTTTGGTATAAGGTTGGGCAAGGAATGCATTGCTGCTGGCTAGTTGTCTTGACTCAGTCAAGCTGCATTAAGGTAAGTGAAAATAAAAGTAGGTTTTTTGCAGTACTTAGATACAGAGCTAGAAATGCTTCTAAATAGTAACTAGATGAAGAAACAAAAGAAATGGGTGCTTCATCATTTTGTGCTAAGGTGAAGCTTGTAAGATCTTTCTCTGTATCTATTGTTCTCTAAGGCAGAGCCTGCGCTTACTTAGACTCATTCAGCTCTGGTGTAAGCACATCTGGGGAGCACCTTGAGGCTTAAGGTGTCCCTCTCACTGCTTTTGCCTTCCTGTTATCCTTGTGTTTATATATCAGCTTATATATGAAGGGACATAGATGGTAATAAACACCAAAATCGGAAGCTGCAAAGGAGCCAGAGTGGCTTTTGGGCAGAGCCAAGGTGGTAATGGACCCCTGAGGAGCTGATAAGCAGCCTTTTCCTGGGGTTTGGGATGGAGTGACATCTCCCAGCCTGTCAAGTGGACTGGGAACTTTGCTTGCTTTATTTGCTTGCCTTAGTTCTCCTTTAAGGTTCCTTCTAATGCAAAAATGTAAAATTCAATGATAATTAAAAAAAAAAAAATTCTTTAAATGTTTATGCTTGCATTGCATTCTGTGACAACCCAGAAACGTGATCCCGCATTCCCTCCTGCAGCGCTTCCCTCCTGGCTGCTGGTCATGTCCTTGCACCACCTTGCCGAAGCTTTGCTTCTCCTGTGGGCACGTGCCCAATCCACAACCACATCAAAGCTGTGGCAAAGGGGTCCACATCTGGATTTTCTGGATCTGGCCTTGGTATGTTGTACAGAGACCCTGCTTGCAAAGCTCAGTAAAGGCTGAAGAGCAGGCACTGAGCTCCCAAATGCAAATAGCTGTATGGACCGAGGCAATCTCTTGCTTATCCGTTCCTGTAACTTATCCACATGAGCTGTTTTATCCCCTCTTTAGTCTGCACTGTGTAGTTTGTCTGGCTTTAATACTGACCAGTACTAGGTTTTTGATGTTAAGAATGTGCAGTGAGGGAAAGTCAGTTTACAACTATCTGTAGTTCCACTTTTGTTTGCATTTGCCAGTTTTATTGACTTTATTTTCAAGGACAAATAATTATGTGGAGTCTGGTTTTACTCCAGGACCTTCCTGTTTTATGTGAGGAACAGACCAAGACATGCAGCATCAGAAGAGTAAAATTAGGTGTGTGTGTCGGGGAGGGGGGAAGTGTTCTTCCTCTCCAACAAATAAATCAACTGCTTGCACCATCCAAGAATTATATAACAGTGCAACAAGTGTGGGCATTAAGGCTAAGCAGACACATCAACAGAGGGAAATCTCTGACTCGTTTGAGGTATGTCACTTGAACATGGGATGCATCTTTGCAGACAGTCTGTCAGTTTTATTTCCTAATAACTTCTGACAAGAGACAGATAACACTGCAGAGTTTATTTTAGGTAGATTGTTTAATTTTGTGTCTGTTCTTTTTTTAATTTTCCTGCATACTTTTCCTTTTCATAAAAAAAAAAAAAAAAAAAAAAAAAAAAAAAAAAAAAAAAAAAAACCCACTGGCTGTTTAAGTTTGAGGATATGGGGTAAGCAGTACGTTATATTTGGGAAGGAAGAGATGGATGCAGAGAGCAGCTGGATCATATCCGGAGTGTCAGTTCCTTGGTTTGGGGGAAGCGCCCCCAGCTCCTGCGCTTCTGTGTGGGGCACTCCCTGGGACAACAGCGGGAGCAGTGATGGAGCCTCCGTCTGCAGGGAAGGGCTGATATTCCTGCGTTGCCTGAGGCTCGGTACAAGTGATGGAACATGGAAGCTGTGCCCAGGAGGAAGGACGTCTAATGTTCTCCAGTGCAAACCGAGTTTTGATGATGCTCTGACCCTTCTAGGTGTTTAGATTGCGTTCAACCAGTGATAAAGTCTAGATCAAAATTAAATGAATGGATATGTAATAGGCATGTTAGACATAGACATAAGACTTCAAATGAACCAGAAAAAAAAACGTAGCAAAGAGTGTTTGAGCTTGTGGACATTCGCTCGTTCTTGAGCCTCTTAGTGTCTTTCAGTCTCACCAAAATTTGTTTTCTGAGAAGAAAAAGAAAATGAAATAAAAATCTCAGTGAAACTGATAGCCACGAAAGTATGTGTTGTGATTTTGAAAATTCAGTGAGACACTGTCATTGAGATAGGTGTGGGGAAATGTTATTAAATTATAAATATATTAGGTCATCTACAAGGTCAAGCAATTGTGGAGAAAGAGGAAAAGATCCATGTTGTATTGCTGAGTGTATGCATCAAAATAATGAATTTGGACTGTAAATATTATGAATTAAAGAATTTTTTTAAACTCTTAAATTTAAGTATTCCACTTCTAGTAGCTGTGCTACAGAAAGCAGGTAATCTTTTTTTATTTTTTTTTTTAAAGAAAAAAACAGGATCCCATTTCTCTCTCTTTACTGGAAGACTTTTCCTGACCAGTCCAGGAATGAGATTTTGCTTGCTTGCCCCCAGCGTTATATGCTATGTGAACTTGCTTCATCAGCTGGGATGTGGAAAGGAATATTTTGAAAAGACTTTAGAAAAGTATTTTTCTACCTCTATTTTCCTTGGTCCCAGCCACCGTTGCATCCTGAAAAGGAAAGTGCGAGTTGATTCCTTTGCCTCTTAAGGAAAAGGCGCGTTAAACTAATGTTTATAATGGTATGTGTTCAGATTTCATCCACCATTCGTTTGGGTGGCTTCAAAAACACTAAGTTGGGAGATAGGCACTAAACTTGAGCGAGATCAAGGCATGGGCTGTAGGTTGTGTCTGTGCAGGAACAGAGCTGACCTGGACCCATATTGGGGGTGCTTGCCACCCCTTGCATCCCTTCATCCATAGGAAGGGACCCACAGGTGACTTGAGCATTCCAAGGGCTTCTACCGATTGCTCCGGTGCAAATGCAGCTTTTCCCAGGAAGAAAAGCTGGAATGGGGGGACAGGTCTCAATGACTTGCAAGTCACAGTGGCAGCAGGAGCACAACGCTTACTCCATGTAATTAAATGCTTGGGCAGTGCCCGTGGGCAGCAGCTGCTTTGCAAATAACACTATGAAAATGTGCAGGGACGTTTTGGTGGCAGCAAGCCCAGACATACTTGCAACGCGGGGTGTCCCGTCTCTCCTTTGATGCCCCACTCCGTGGCCTCGTTTCAAATGTCCTTAAGGTTGGCTGTGTTAGGCAGAGCCCGTGGCTGATGTGCCCGACTATTAAAAGCTGTAGTTTGTGGAGCAGGCCTATAACTTAGGGCACGTGAGTGGTGCCATTCAAAAGGCTGGAAGCGCTCACGCGTTGCCCTTGTGCTCGCAGCTCCCGTGGACCCGCTTAGTCTCCGCTCAGCGGTGTAATTAAATTTGCTCCTTGTGACGGACAAGTGAGACGGGCTCAAGGCCACATCCTGAAGTGACTTTTAAATTTAATGGCAAGTTTCATATCCCGTTCAATAGCAGCTGGTGCAGGTTATTCCCACGCAGTATCCTCAACAGCGTGGGCTGCTCTGCAGTCTCAGGGCATTTCCAAAACGTGCTCTCCATCTTAATTCTTTGGGGAGCGCTGGGAGGGCTGTTCTGGCTGTGCTCCACACATGCCCTGTCGAGACTTTTGTAGAGTTTTTGATATTAAGATTATAGGATTTATAGATGGAAATGGTGGGGAGCAACCAAGATTTAATATAAAATTGGGTTAAAAATACTGATTTCAGACTTTGCATGGGTACCTTGTGTAAATGGGGGAAACTGATGGCGGTTGCTTTGGAGTGGTTTTGTTTGTTTTTCTTCCTTTCTTTTCTTCTTTTTTCCTCCCTTGGACTTTTGTGTTCATTTGCTTAGCTGAATTGCTGTCTTAGAAAAACTTAAGATATCTTTTTTATTTCTGTTAAGTGCCTTTCAGGTAAAGGGTCTTGGAGGGGGGAAAAAAAAATCAATCCAGGGTGGGAATATAGGAACTTGTATATTTAGAAAGGCCTGCCGGACTCCAAATCTTTGTCCTTTGCCTTGTGTTCTGATACTCCTGGCCACCTCTTCACAGCTTGGTTCTACCAGATGGTCAGACCAGACCAGGGTACTAATTTTCTAGACTAATATATATATCTTTTGTCTGCATCAACAAGAAAAGCATATGCTTAAATATGCACACAATTGTGTCCTTTTCCATAAGAACTTCTATCAATTTTGCTTTTCAGCTTTGTTATAAAGAAGGCCTTCCAACCTGTTCCTGCTGGAGCAGGAGCAAAAAGTCTGATTTGGATTGCACTCCTGCCTCGAATTTCACCTAGTCAATACACATCTCAGTCCACGTTACAACTTGAATTAGTAAAAGTTACTTTGGTTATATTTTGTATTTTGATTTCATGAAGGAGAAGTGATTTTAAAGGCTGTTTCAGCCTAGGATTTTCTATCTGAAGATGTCTTTTTTATTTCTGTGAGTGTTTGTTCTGCCCCTCCATGTATTTATTTTAAAATCTGGTTGCGCATCAACACATTCTCAATCTGTAATGTAGATCTCAGACTTACATGTTTTAGATGTTTGAACTGAATCCAGTTTTTAAGCACCACAGTTATCTGAAGTACATCAAAGTTTCCTTCTCGATATTCATTTCTTGTTATTATCTATTCTGGAGCACTGATTGTTTTTCAGTATAATTAGCGCACGTGTCACCATAAGTACTTCTTATCTTCCATCAGATGTGCTCTGGTGTTTACAGAGTAAGCTCTCATCCTGTATCTATGAAGCAAGTTTTACTGTATCAAAAACAAACTTTTGCCCTTGTTGTATGAGTTAAGATATCAGATATGTAGTTTCAGGTCACTCAAAAGTACCAGTTTAATTTTTCTTTGTGTTTGGACATGTTTTTTGGATATGGATACATACATTACAATCCTGTCCAATTAGTCAAAACGCATAAGCAAGAGTTCATTGTAGTTATGTCTTTTTATGCTCGGTATAGGTTGGCTATATCAGGATAGGTGATAATAGATCTACCATAAAGTCTGTTGATGCTGAGTTACACTAGCTGAAATAGCTTGAACCAATAGAGTGACTATATTTACATTTTGTGATTCTGGAGTTTTGGATCTGGTACTAGGAGCCTTAAAACTCATATTACTAAACCACAGACTCACTGTTACTCATCTTCCTGGAAAAGGATGGGCTCCCATGGCTTGTGGAAAGAACCAGAAAAGTGCAAAATACACCACTGGGGTAGGAATAATTAGCTGAAAAATGTGAGATGGGGAAAACTGATGAAATTTCTAGGAATCACAAACTACACAAGTCCACAATATCCTATAGTGTGTGTGTGTGTGTAGAATTGATGTATGCAAGAGATGCTGAAATAGTTCTGCTCAGGCCTGGATTACTATATCCAGCTTGGGCATCTTTCTGCAAGAAAAATATGGACCAAACAGGTTTAAACTCAGATGAAAGCAACAAAAATGAAAAGAAATCTCCCAAAGGATGTTTTAGAAGAAAATTGTGGGAAAATGGGGTTTATCCAGGAAGATCAGAGAACTGTTAATTTTGGAATGTGCAAATGATACTGCAGGAAGAACTGTTTTCTGTGCTTAGGTTAAAAAATTGTGTGTTTAGGTGGCCAGAAAAAACGTAGATCAAGTGGCAGGGATGAAAAAAGATAGATTTGCTAAAAGGGAATATAGTGCCTAAATTGATTACATTTAAATGGCAAATAGATAGATTACTCAGGATCCAGGTATAAAGATGTTGTCATAGGGCCATCCCATCTATGGGAACTTGTTCCTGTTGCCATGCTTTTCCTGATTGCCATGTTTCAGGCCTTGGCTGCAGTGAAACTTTTTTCTTTATTCTGTAACATGCTGCAAACTTACAGGTGATTTTTTTTTTTAATTATATATTTCTTTTCTAGAGTAGAATTGTAACATGTAGAGGAGGAGTCACTATTGACTTTCTATTCTGTAGTGTCCAATGTTAATGTAGGAATCTGTTTGGAAATTGGGGGAGAAAAGTTCATTTTGTAGGAGGGAAAGGAAACAGAAGGAAGCCTTTGCTTGCGCCTGGTCTGAATGCCAGCAGCTTTCAGGAACTCTTGGGTCACCATGTCCAAATCTTTGCTATTTTGGGCAACCACCTCATAGAATCCCATTCATAAATTTCTTAAGTACCATTTAAAAATAGTTTGTTTTATTTGCCTCCATTGCTCTGATTCAAACTTTGCCCCTGTGATTCAGAGCCTCATCTCTAATGATTATCTTTGAATGTTTTAAATATTAATGCAGTGATGTGCTCTTTATCTGTATGTCTTTACCCTTTGATTTCATCACTGAGTCACTGGATCTGGGAAGGGTAATGAGGGAGATCCATCTATGACATATGGATTAATTTAGAACTAGTTTGCTTGCTCCGTATGCTCTATTTAGATTTGAGCAATGTCTTCCCAGAGCAATGTGCCTCCAGTACCCATGTCAGGAGGCTTGGACAATCCAACAAAGTGGAAGATGGGCCTGTAGTAAAACCAGTTCCTGCTTTACTTACCAGGAAGAAGAGATTTGGGTTGTTCTTCCATACGTGTTTTGTGAGAAGCTGATGTATGAGACAAAACTTTATAATGTCATCAGGTGAAAGTATGAGATTTGGGTTATTTCTAGCTAACAAACCTCAGTGGTTTCAGGGAAGGGAATCACAGAGACTGTGGTGATAACTTTGGTTTCTGAGAGGAGTCCAGGCCAAAGATCAGAGCTGGAAAACATCAGAAATGTTTGGTTAGGTGCAGCTTGGCTTAAGATCTTCCCTTGTACGTGGCTGTTTCATCTGCTCCAAAAAGTCTGAGACCTTTGCTGTCATTGAAACCTGGATGGAAAAGCAAGGAGAAAGCAGTCCTGTCATTGAGGAGAAAGTTAGAATATGTTCTTCCTAAGGCAGAAGAGGGGAAAATCCAGATAAGTATTGATTATGGTGGGTCTCATGCTAATTATTCAGGGATTCCTCCCTGTGTGAGGAGCTGGATGCTGCCTCACCTCATGTTTCCTTTTGTCCTGTGAAGCAACAGACTCTGTTTGGAAGGGCAGGGTTGTGAAAGGTAATGGAATTTTTTATCTGCAGAAACTGAATCAATATTTGGCAATTTGTAAAGCTGATTTAAAAAAAAAAAAAATGTGCCCCAGTGATGCAGGTGGATTAACAGAGGAGAAATGCAAGCATGCAGAAGGATCTACTTTTTCGTCCTCTTTTTACTCGGATGTACTGTTATGATAGCACTTCCATACTTAAGCGGTACTCCAGACTGCTTATTGAAATGGGCATGTGATACACATCCTCTTAAACCTCTGGGAATTGCATCAAACAGGCATAAGGCGAGAAGCCAGGAAGGATATGAGCACTAAAACTTCTCAAGATTAACAGAGTATCTCTGTCTGTCAAAGCAGCAAATGCTTTATTATCAAAACCAGTAATTTCAGGTGTGGACTTCTCTACAATTGGCTGATTTTTGATATTTATCTTGTTACATCTTGTTTGAAGAGATTCATAGAGTGAATCTCCTCTAAGAGCCGGAGGCCTGATTAGCAAGCAGAAAGATGAGTAGAGAATCCACTCGAGACAGTCTTGTCCGAAGTGGCTGGTCGGACGCTGTGGGAGCTGTGACGGAGCTGGCGTTGGTGCTGAGAGGCATTTCCACTCTTTCCCTGGGAACACGATGTTCAGCGGCAGCAGCACCAGGCTGCGTTCTTCTGTGATAGCCGGCACCCTGCGGCCTAGGGGCTCACCGGGTCGAGTCTAAGTTTATACTTGCTTCAGTTTTCATTACTTTAGGGCATCCAGCCTTCAACAAAATATGGTCTTACTGTGTATTTTTAGCCTCAGCTATTCCAGGACACGAATAAAGCAGACTTTTGGTCTGTCGTCTGAAGTCCTCTTGGAGGGTATCACCAGACTGCTTTGTCCGGAGTTGTCTTAGTTTGCTTTCCTTCCCAGCTTTGGTCATGAGGGCTTCAAAGACAAGAACAAGCCCTGCAGGTAGGCAGTGAATAAAAACAAACTGATATTGCTTATAAATACATCCTGAAGGAATATAATTGGAGAGAAATGTTACCAGGAAAGAAATCTCAGTTCCATATAAACAAAAAATCACCTTGTCATTAAAATTGGGTAGAGAAAATAGTCAGAAACGCTGCATTTACTGTAATGTTGAAATATTTCTTCATTTAATAGTGCATGATTGACAGATATGCAGTCATTATCTAAAATTTTGGGGCAATGATGTCCATATGTGGTGGCTGGTGGTGTGCAAGCTTTATGGATCCCCTTCTCTCTTCACTGCTGTCTTAACGGGGCAGCTAGTGTAATGATGCCTTGATCTTGAGCTAGGCCAAGTGGTGACTGGGTAAAAATAATAACTTACACGTAACCCCTTGGAATGTTTTGCAACCATTGTGACTTGTTTAAACATTTTAAACAACATATGTCTCCCAAATTAATGCATTGTGCAATAGCTGGTATAGCATTATGGCACCTGTTCACTGCAAGCACTGTTGCTCTATCACATCACTTCACAGAATATCTTCAATACGTAGCCAGTCATAATAAAAAATAGCAACAGCTATGGCTTCCAGAAATCCAGAAGGGTAGTAAAACAAACAGTTCAAGGACATTACCAGGAAACTGTCTCCATTAGACTTAAAATCGGTCAGAGTTGCACCAACTTCATTTATTTGTCCAATTGCCCTCTAATTTATTAAATACTGGTATTGACATAACTATTTCCAGCTCCCCCCATTTCCTCCCCACTCTTAAGCAACACTAAATTTATTGAAGCTTTATAAGTCATTGCATCATGGTAATTCTGGAGAGCATGAATAATTTTTTTGATCTAAAAAAAAGCAAATATTCTTGAGAATAGAAACTTAGCTTGCAAAAATGCATCATGCTTTTCATAAACCATTTAAACTTACCACAACTTAAAAATTAAAACACAACTTAATGTGTGTTCTAAAGACTGAAAAAGTTTGTGGATTGCAGTTTACAATATATTTTTGAAATGTTTATGGAATAACAGATATGACAAAGGACCTTATACAAATAAATTAATTTTCTAAATATTTTATTAAACTAAAAATTCTTTCATATGGAATATTGTTTTTCTAAATGTTTCTATGTCAAAAGATAAGCAATATATTAAAGTTTAATTCAGTTTTATTGTTTATTTTTCACTGAAGGGATTAAACACTTACTAGATAAGTGAACAGAACGTTTTACTTTTTTAAAAAAGGCAAGTGAATTAGTTTTCTATTAACCCAAAGAGAAAGAAAAAGAAAAACAAAACATTGCCTTAAGCTTATAAACTTAATCATGCATTGGAAGAAAATAAATTGCTCTTAAATGCTAGAATGAAACTTTGGCACTCCACGACAAATAAGGCAATAACATCTTCATTGTCTGCACCAGGAAATATGAAAATAAATTATGCTTCCTCCCTCCTCATAACCATGGTTTTGTCGAGTGCAGCTTCCTTCTCGCCCCATGTGGCATCGGAGGGACTGGCACAGCGCTCATGCCCATGGTTCAACTGGTTCTGCTTGAGGAGCATTTCTCAGCACATTTGTGATGGTTAAAATACTTTCTGACCATTAATAATTTTGAGTGACTCCTTACTGTCTGCTAGGGAGCAGTAAGTTTTCCATATGTTGCAAATGTTGCTTAAACGCTTTGTGTCAGAGATGTAGTAATTGTAGAGCACCATGTTTTGGTGGAGCCTTACGTTGTACCACTCAGGAGCCACTGATGCTATTTGTTCAATGGAGACAAACTTGGGAAATAACATAATCTGTTTCTATGGAAGAGATGTGCTGTTTGAAATTGAATTAAGTCATTTCTATTTTGTGTTTTGGTGGGCCGTATGTTTATGGCGTATGAAGCCCAGTGTTCACCTGCTGATACTTGTAGTTGTGGTCTGTCTCTATGGTTAATTTCTTAAAGAATAATAAGCCAGACGGAAGCAGCTCTCTCTATGGCTACTTATCTTGCAATTTTTGAGATAAAATACTGGACCACAATTGCCTCTCATTAGTTCTGGTTTCATTAGTGATCATATAAAAGTGTATAAAATTATGATCGTACTGACTAAAACAACAGGTGGTGTTTTTTTGGATATTATCTCATTTCTCCCCAAAGATGTCCTTGTTTATACACAGATTTAACATAATGATCTTTCCAAATATGATGCCTGTCTTATGTTCTGCTTATGTGAACTCGCAGGCTCTTTAGCTGAGGCTGGCAGGGGCTGTTGAGCACCTTCACTCTTTCTGGTATGGACTGAGTAGCAACCTTTTGAGTAGTCCAGGCTCTGTAGTGAGTTCGCCTGCCTCCTGCCCCAGAGCCTTGCAGTACAGCGATGTGCACCTAGTCTGGGCCTCTACTGCTCCTTTGCTCCGGGATGCAGTGCTCCCTCGCTGAGGACAAGCTAGCGACGCCAGCACATTCCTGTTCTGTTCCAAGAATTTTGTCGCCCAAGACGGGGCCACCAAGCATGCCAAGCAAGAGTATCTGATTTTCCTGTAGTGCAGGTCACTGCACCTCGGGGGCCAGGCAAGCTTGCTGTCGGTGCAGGGCACCTTCCTGGAGCATCTTATCCCTGGCAGCCAGAGCTCTAAAGCAAGCACTATATTAAAAGCAAGGAAGAGATGGCCTGCTTATTTAGTCACTCCTTAGGTCTTCTGCCTCCAGTGAGCCTAACCTTGGTCTGGTAATGGCAGGACAGGGAATGGGCTCAGACATATAGGATTTAATAGCTTTACCGCTTCACTGTCTTATGTTTGCTTCCTCAGAGGTAGAGCCCATTTCAATTACTATTGAAAATTAAAAGTTTATTATTGTATGACATGTCTACAATTCTTCCCCTTTATAAAAGTGCCTTTTGAGCCTTGCTTAACATAGCGTTTTGGTTTTATTTTCTATGGAAAGGTACCTCAATTAGTACAAAGATAGGCAATACCGGGACCTGGGTTGAATACCTTCTACCACCGTTTGCCGATCAGATCAGCTCCGCTGGTTCTGCACACCCGAAAAACATATATAATGTGGAGCTCTGCCAGACAAACCCTGACCCACCCAGGCTGTAGCTGTGCAAAGGTAGAGGAGCTGCAGCTCCTGCACATGGTGACTCTGGTTGGAAGGCTTCAGTAGAACCATCCAAGGCATCAGGACTCATAATGAGGCCCAAGGAACTGTAACATCTCAAGAGATGTCCTGTACACTAATAATTATAAAAGTATCATTTCTGGCAGGACAAATACTCTATTGGCCAGAGTCTTCAACCTTAAGTCTATGTTGCAGGAATGCTCTAGTGTCTATGGAATTTTAAGCAGGAGCGCAAGTGCTTCAAGATTAGTACTTTAAACTGGAAACCTCTTGGATCAATAACAGCTTTACTCGTCAGTATATGCTATGACTTCAGTCCCAGACTGCAGTCCATGGCTAATATTTTAACAGTAAAATTGATGTTCTTTGGATCTTCCTATTCACATGTTCAGCATAAGAGACTCTTTGTAATAGCCTGTTAAAGGAAAATGTATGTATCATTTTAAACTTATTTAGCTATCTTTAAAAAGCAATTGTGAGAGTTTAGATAGTTGCCCCAATATATCCCAATATATACCTCAATCTTTTTTTTAATTTTTGAATGGGGGTGGGAGGATGGATAGAATTCTATTACTAATGGCCTGTTATTTTTTCCTTCCTTCTTACTGTGATCCCTTAGGAAAAATCTTTCACTTTGAACATATAAACAAAAAGATTTAACATCAAAATCTCTCTTCCATAATGTACCTAACAGTATTCACAGAGTACAAATGCTTCACTTCCTTCTCTTAATCCGTCCTCTTGTTCCCGTGGCATGTCTGCCAGGACCCGACATTACAGAGTGCATTCAAGATGGTCAACTTTAGCTGTTTTGGAAGTCAAAGGTAACTCGGGTTAATCAGAGGATTACAGCCTTCAGTTTCAATGAATTTTATTAGAGTGGTTCTAATCTCATTACACTTAATAGTAATGCAGATAATACTGTGATGTTTATGCTATATGTATTTTAACATGGCTTTAATACTACTTGGTGTGAAATGGAAAAACTTGTGAATTGGAAATATTTTCCCAATGTCTGGTGACAGAGGAATGCTTGACTCTCATATTCTACACAGCTACAGTAATTATATGAAAACAGATGTGCCTAATAAACCATGAAATAGTTCTTGTTGATTGGAAAAAATCAAATGTATTTTGTCCTAGGAACATGTTGAGAGCGTGTGTGGTTTTTTTTTTTTTTTGCTTATTTGTCTGTCTGTTTTTGTGAAAAGGTGGTTCTAAATAGTTCTTTTAGAGTAGAACTTGTATTTGTAGGTCCTTTACATCATTCCATTCAAAATTATATGCATTTATATATATATATATTTGAAAGTGGCTCTTTGCAGATTTCATGTTTCACCAGCTGTTGCATCACATTGCAGATGTGTTCCAACCCAGGGCTCAATACTGTAAAGAGGGTAAATTCTTCTTTTAAAATAAAAATAGATGAGCAGAAATAGAAATGATATCATAGTGGTCTGTCCTTTCTTTTAACGTGTTCTTGATGGTAATAGATCAATAAGTTTAAAGCTGTGGAAGGCCTTCCGGAAGGCTCTCATCCCACCCCGGAGACCTGCTCTTGATAAGACAGTGCTGAGAAAGGGAAGACGATGCTTCATATAATTTTGCTAAGAGCTGGACTTTCTCCATCTACCTAACAGGAATCGTTTTTTCAGGGTCCCAAATACTGGCCATAATCTATGAACGGGCTCTGCCATTGAGTGTAGCTTGAAGTGCTAACAAAGCTGCCAGCTTCAGCTATATTAGGACTGTCCTCCACTGAAAGCAGTTGTATTCTGTACAGACAACTGCCCTTGGAATCCCATTTCATTTCACTGTTCAATTTTTTTAAAATGGATTGGATCATAACTTCTTTTCTGTTCACTTCATTAGGGTAATATTTTGTACAGATCTAGGCTACAGCCAAGTCTTAAAATAAATGCAAAAGCAAGGCAGTGGGCAAGTCCTGTTGCATCCCACGCAGCACATTGCTGAAAGAGCAAAGGGCCTGCGCCGTGCAGCTGTGGTGGATGGAGGGCAGGAGATGCTGGTGTTGCTGGAGCATTTAATCCCATCTCGGGGTAGGTGGGTTGTCTCATATAGCAATCCTGTGCCTTCCTGGACAGCTAGTGCAACCTCCTGCATCTACGCAAGTCATGCAGCTTGAGGGAACATCTGTCCATTAGGAAACTGGGATGCAAGGGAGATTCTGGACTTCTCACAGAGCAAAGCTTAGGACATATGAGTGCTCTGAGGGGAGCACTGTAATCCCTGGCCAGGCTGCTGGGATGGAGCCAATGC
>JAVCKT010006397.1:4596-19852 GCA_032273925.1 Rhynchotus rufescens | reverse complement strand
TGGCCCCTTCCTCCCTACATTCCCCCTTCAGGTACTTATACATATTAATCAGATCTTCTCTCAACCTTCTCTTCTCCAAGCTAAACAGGCCCAACTTGCTCAGTCTCTCCTCATACAAGAGATGTTCCAGTTCCTTAATCATCTTTTTTTGCCACATGCTCCGGGTATCTCTGCTTGAGCAGGAGGGTTGGACTAGATGATCTCGTTGGGTCCCTTCCAACCTCAACCATTCTGTGATTCTTTGATTCTGTGAAATGTTGAGCTAGAATCAGTCAAGTCCCTCAGTGGACCTGCCCTCAGGGGAGTGACAGGCAGCGTTTCGAGTTTTAAGTTTGAGAAAAAAAATAGATGGTGTCTAAATTACAGGGATGTAGTAGAAGCTACAAGTGTGTGGACATAACAGGCACGTGCAGTGTGTGGCTGAAGTTGGTGTAGATATGCACAGAACTATCTCTCTCCTTTTAATTTGCCCTACAATTTTGGCTAGTGGAAGTTCTCACAAATCTGCTTTCTACACCTTTGTTTTCAGAGCCCACTGTAATCCAAGAATTTTGCAGAAATATACATTTTCACTGCAAAAAATAATGCAGTCAAAGTGAAAAATCAGCATTTTCACAGCACACTCTGAAGGGAATATATAAGCAGAGCTGAGCATGGAACAGAAGCAGTGTTAATAGAGGTCAACATCTCTCCTTTTGCTTGGAACCTTTTCCATGAGAACCCAGGCATTGCCATGTCCATATGGGCTGCTTCAGCAGATGGATGACTTTCCCCATAGGCTCCCAGGCAGGCTCTGTGGAGCATGTCTAAGGATAGCCAGGACATTGTGAGGGGACTGACCTGGCCAGAGGCCCTGACTGCCCCTTCCTTGGCTGTCATTCTCCTCCCAGTCCCTGGCAGAAAGGTTGGGTTGTGATTCTCTGTCTGCAGAGGGCAAGAGAAGCACAAAGATGCAGAAATGACCACTTTGCTGGTGTCTAAATGGAGACCATTCCCCGGCAGAACTACATTTCAATTTAGATAGAATGAGTCCAGATGCTAACAAGCCTCCATCCCATGATGCAGAGCACTCATATATGTGCAGCCTGATCTTGTAGGGGCCTACTGGCTTCCTATGCCCATCATCTCATTAACCATCTCCTTCCTAAGGCATGTGGTGACCCTCAGGTTCATTTGTTCCCCTGCCTCTGTCCTTGTGGGACTGGTCTCATGACTCGCTCTTACAAGGATCTCCATGTAGTGAAGCAGTGGGTAGCGGTGTCAGTAATAATAATGGCTGGTTTAGGAAGCAGACATACCCCTAAGCTCAGCTGGAAGGAGCTCAAACTCGTCTCTGCCTTATCTGAGAGCTTGTCCCAACACCAGGTGATGGACAGAGAACTGTTCTTGCCTCCGGGTGAGGAATGTACCCCCTGCCTCTTCTACTGCTTTGCCATGCCTATCCATGCTCTGCATGTTGGAGTGTGTTCTGCAGCACTTTTTGCAGGTTTTTCTATGGATTTCAAGTGAAGTCAGGCCACAACTATGCTAGCAGCATAGTTTTCCTGGACAATGTGCAGGAAGACTAATAGCTCCTTTCTTTCCTCTTCTCTGTGCCAAGCTTGTCTCCTGGGAAAATCCCCTCTTTAAATAGAAGATTGAGTGTTTTTGGAAAGAACTGCAGCAGGACTTTTAGTGCCTGACCTTTCCATCCTACTGTAATTTCAAAGCAAGATGCTTGGATTATGAAGTGACCGGAAGGGCTGATGACCTCATGCGATCCATTCTCTTCGGCAAAGCCTGGAGTTGACGGATCTCGTGTAGTGTGCTGCAAAACCAGGTGCCTGCAAAGGGTCCAAGGAGCCAGGGACAGCCTTTGCACAGGTGGTGTTGGTGAGAAGTTCTCTTCCTCCAAGACTGCTGTCATGCTACCGGCTCAACACCTGGTTCCTGCTGCGTGTGCTGTGCCTGTGCTCTGGGGACACAGCGAGCAACACTGCTCTGTTGTCACTTATTGAGTCTGTAAGTCTTTTTGGCTGAGGTCAACTGAGCCGAATGGAATTCATTCATATTCATGAATTCATATCTTCATTCAACAGGAATAAAGCTAGTGGGAGCTATGGGAGGCAGAAGGCACCCAAAGGCGTCTATGGCATCTGTGCCATAGCTGAGTATCTATGCAAGAGCAAAGTTTTGTAGCTGCTCATCTGGTCTTTGGAGCTAAAGCTTTAGCTGAAGGGGAAGGTCTCAGGGGAGTAGCACCCGCATGAGACAAGTTTACTTGTCAGTAGGCTCTCGTGAGTCCCATGCCCACCATAGCTGCGCTAATGCCAGCTCGGACACACATGTTGAGTTGACTGCTTCTTGGGATGGTTTGAAGCTGCTAAGACATGCCTAGGATGAAACATCAGAGTGAAAAGGGCTCTTCAGACTAATAGTCTAATGTTAAAATGGATCAGGTTCAGGAGATGGAGGTAAAGCACACGTTTTTTAGAACAAGCTCAAGAGTTAGCAGTTCTCTCTAGATCTGTTCTGAGCTTCAAGCAGAATTAAATCCAGGATGTCTTATGGCCTGGGCAGTGCAAGAGGACAGAGAACACCATAATCTCTTAGAGCTTTCCTAAGTCCGGATGGAGTGTGATCTGGAGAGTCCTAGTTCCAGGAAAGTGTGGTGGACTGCATGAATTAGGAGGAGTAATATCCTCAGCGAGGGTATTTATATTGCTCTGAACAGTGTTGCTGACCTGGCTGGGGGAGACTTTGGTGGCCTAAAAGAGCATAGGTTTGATTCTAACCCAGTTTGGCAGAGGCCTGCCAGTATATGTATGAAATGGTGAAGACTGAGCTGTGGCCAGGGGCTGTGATGTGCAGAGAAATAAGGGTAAGTAAGTAAGTGCAATGCAATTAAAAAAAAAAAAAGAATGCTTTTAAATTTTAAATTAGTTTTATTTCTTTTCATGTTGCAGATCTTCATTTTTTGTTTCATTTTGCAGGCTTGCACTGCTAAAGTGGCTGTTTTGGTCTTGTTTTTTTAATCAGTTTTCTTAGCAGTTTCTCAGGTTTTCCATAGAGACCTTTTCTTCTACAGAAGTTTACTTCATAATGTTAGTTCTTAAAATCAGTCTGAAAAGCAGTTCCAGAGCCCGGTAAAAAAAAATGCTATGAGAATGGTATAGATACATTTGCTAAGCAACAAACTGCATTTTCTGATGTACTGAGGAGTCTCCCAGCAAGAAAGCCAAGGGCCTTTGATTTGACCACATTCCCTGGCCAGAGCTTTACAGGCAGAATTTGCTGGGACTTCAACTCCTCAAGCAGTTACATTGCTCTAGAAAAAAAATCCTCTTAATTCCCTACAGATGGTAGCATGAGGCTAATTTTAGACTGCTTGGTTTGGAAATGTCAACTTGTGTGTACAAGAATTTCACAACAACTTTGTTCTTGTATTGAAAACTGAAATCACTTTTAATGTTAACAAGGAATCAATTTGCTTTGAGTGTGCAAAGATTTTATGCCACCAGGAGTGAAGGTTTATTTTCTTTTTCTTTCTTTTATTTTCCTTTCATATATGTGTGTAATATGTCCATTTTATGCCCATTTCTAGAATAATCTCTATCTTACTTGTTTTCTTTTGTTAGAAGAAATACTATAGTAATAAAAAAGCTAGTAAGAGGGGCAATCAAAGATATGAAATAGGTCACAGAAGATAGAGAAAGACTCAAGTAGACTAGAGATTTTTCAGCTCAGGGAGGAGATGACTTTGCAGTGTGACTTTGAAGCTTCTCCAAAATAAGTGGGGCAGAGCAAATGAATGAGGAAGCAAGTAGTTTTTATTTGTAAACACTAGTAACATTCAGCAAAATAAACAAGCAGAAGCTTGAAACAAAGCACATCAGTCACAGCTGGATCTCCTTGCCACAGAATGTTGTGAGGGTCAAAAGACTTAAAGGGAAGAAATGTAGAAAATTGGCCATCCTGGATCCATTGGTCTCCACAAAGCATCTGGTTCTTATGCAATCAAGGAAGAAAAGCTGTCATATCCTTTCCCTGTTTCTCCTACTCTTACCTAAGTGAGGACTGCTGACTGTTGGAGACAAGTTGCAGACACTAATGATCTTTGGTCTGGTTCAATATGCTATTACATACACACACACACACACACACACACTTTTTTTTCTAAGGTTTTCAGGAGAACCCAAGACTCAGATTCAGAGCTGCTTAAGTGTTGCATAAAGAAGGATTTACCTTTTAGGACTCAAGATTCTTTTCTCTCTCTCTAACAACTTTCTAAAATTACAATAAAGTGTCCCAAAGTGTTGGGCTGGAAGGCTGCTGACTTTTTTTTTTAGTCAGAAAGTCAGAGAATTTCTGACTAAATTCTCAGTCAGAATTTAGACTGAGCTAAAATTCTATTCTACTTCTTTTCCAGTTGCATTTCTGACAAAAAATAGGCTTTTTTGGTTTTTGGTTGGTTCCATATGTGTGTGTGTGTGAAAATCCACAGGACATGAGTGTGAACAGCTTGGTGTTCAAAGACAGACAGACCATGCAGTTGCTTGCTAAAACAGATATATAAGCTGCATAGCGAACACATAAATAGCAAGAATCATCACAGGTATTCTGAGATAGTACACAATAATTTTCATCAAAGTTGAAAATAAAGTTCTCAAATAATAATTTCATTGGGTTCCTAGTTGATTGTTGCCTGCTCTAATCAGGTTGAATCTGTGCAGAGGGTGCAGATGTTGTGGGGATGACAGCTCAGCTTTCCCAAGCTGGAGGGGTCTGACTTGCTCCTCCTGAGCTCTTCACACCTTCACCTCCAGCTTTTCTCTTCACAAACTGGGCATCTGTTTTTCTTGGTTCACAAATGTGCCTTGTAGGATGGTGACAAGTGTGTAGCTCAGCTTTTAAGGCTCACTGTGTGTGATGAGGTGGAAGCTGTTCTGCCTAAATGATTAGGCACCTTCAGAATGGTGGAGGCACTCTCACCATGGGCTGTCCTGCTTGTGCCAGATTGGCCTATTTTAGCAAGATCAAAGCAATCGTGCTAATGGCAGCACTTATTAAAAAAAGGTAAAAGCTTATTTTTAATTTTTTAAGTTATTTTTTGAGTTACTTTTTAAAGTTAATTTAAAAAAATAAAAATAAAAAGAAGATAACACACAAATAAAGTCAACCAGAAACTCTCTCTCAGTCTTCATCACTCCCTTTGGCTTCTGCTCAGCCATAGCCATGCGACCTGGTACGTTCTCCTGGACAATATAAGTTTTGAGACAAGTGGTGCCTGTTTGATGTCTGGATGACTGCTTGCATGCTTCCTTGGTAGGAGGAGAAAAAGTTCAAATGCAAGATCCAGAGATGTCCTGAGGACCCTGGAGGTGTCTTGGAAATTTCAAACCTCATCTCAACCATCTTTTTATTCTACTAATATTGCAGCTTCCTCATGTCAGGGTCTTGCTGCTGGCCTTTGAGCATCTGCAAGCCTGCTAACAAAATACTCTTAAGCTGATTTCAGAAGAAATCTCTTTGATGAACAAAAAGGGACCCTCAAGTGCTGATTTTCTACCCGTTTACCTCTTCTTGCAGAAGGTAATTGAACTGCAGTCATAAGAACATATTGTAACATTTTGCAAATTATACGCTATAGGAGGTCCTTGGTGTCCTCTTGCTATTTGAGCTCTTCTCCCTCTCCTTACTAGCACACCTTGCCACAGGAACATTTTCACTCGCAAAGAACTTGCAACAGGCGTACTTAAGAAATCATTGTTTATTCAGTATTTCTGACAGCCCTGCAATTCAAATTAAGTTGCAACAAACTAACACACAGATGGTTACTTTGCTATTACACAATTTCTAAATTACCTTCCTGGCACCTTGATTCTTAATTGCTTTGTGTTCTCCCTGTTACAGAGCTCTGATATTGCCTAACAGACCCGAGTCCTCACTCTGAGTTTTCTACCAGTGGGCTTTTTTCTTTCCTGAGAGATGGCTCCTTAGCCCTCCATCAGTAAGCCAAGGTCCTTGAGCCTGACTTGCCAGAGCCTGAGCAGAAGCAGGCCATGTTGATCGCTTCTGGATTTCTGACCCAGATCAGAAAGATCAGAAGATCAGAAAGATCAGATATCTCAAGCAAAAGGCTTGAGACATCTAAAACCTCGGATCTTCTCAAAGGTTAAATGACTTGCCTGCAAAAGCAAGTGAGATCTGTAATTGGGCTCCGAAGTGTCACAGGTCTTGGAATGAACACCTAGATATCAGCACAAGTAGCCTCAGCGAGATTCTTGCTCTAGCCATCACCTTTTTAACCCCCAGACCCAGCAAAGTCTGGTGTAAGTAGAGGATTATGCCCTCCTGACTTGCATCTGCTCTCTCGTTATCAGCTATCACCTCACTGTGAGTCCTAGAGGCTCCTCAGCCTCCTCTCTTTCCTGGATAGATTAGACACAAATATTTCTCCCAGGGCTCCCTGAAGTGTCGCTTGCCGATGGACATCCAATGGTATCAGTGTTGCCATGTCCCAAATCAGCTCTTATGGTGCTAGTGACTCGTATAGACTCTATAGAGGGATGCTGAGCTCTACTTTCCTTTTCCTGCAAGAAAAGTGGCCTGTAACTGCCACTGCCTTGCAGAGGTCCTGCAAAAGCAAAGGGTTAAACAACAGCCGCTGATTTTAGCACAAAAGCAAAGCAAGTAAAGCTGACAAAACTTTAACTCCCAGATCTTAACTGCTTTCTTCTGGGTTTCTCTTCTCCAGTAGCTGACATAGTGCACAGAGCAGATGAGCAAGACTTAATTCACAGCCTCCTTGGGATGCCTGGAGGCTGCTCATGTCCCAGTCCAGAGCTCCTCTTCAGCAGGGATAGCTCTGAACATGCTCCTGTGGGTTCAGGAGACCATGGGGAGCAGAAATGCCAGACCCTGACAGCAGGAGAAGGCTGCACCCTGGAAAACTGCAGAATTCAAGGAGATGCATTCCCATCTCTGCTGGCATCATGCTGCTAAGCTCACCAGAGCTCTCCTCTTGGCACTGAACCTTGTCCTTGGAGGTGAGCAGCTTTGTACCCAACGCAGGCATCATAGCACCCAGCTCACCTTGTTGACATGGACTCCTGGGAGAAGAGCATCAATGCACGGAGAACGTTAATGCTAACAGAGGAAAGCGGAGCCCTTGTTTACCCTGCTTTTGTTAATCAGTTTGTTTCCATTTGTGATCCCAAAATGAAATTAAAAGGCTCTGTTTACATTGCTGAATTATCATCTGCTCCAGCAGGTAAAGCTCTTTGGCAGGGAATTAATGGAGCCATGGACAGATTCGTGTTGAAAATATGTGCATATTTTTCCACCAAAGGATTTGTTTGAAATGAGCTGGAATCTCATGCCTTTGTGTTTAAATAAAACATCATCCACCAGCCACCCACACACGGTGCTGTAACGCTGTGGCCCTGAAAGAAGTTCACCTTTAAAATAGCTGAGTTGAAGGGTTTTCCTCTGCTCTATTCAAAGGTTGTTTTCCAGGACCAAAGATGGCCTTGGAGGGTGACTTAAGGATTCAGAATATGCGTGATAGGGAGGTCCAGTCCTAACATTAAAGAAAGATTGGAGCCGATGTGCTCGGGGTTTCAGCTTGTTCTCAAGAGGTTGTGCTAAATTGCAAGGCTGGCAGGAGGAGGGGGAGGATTATTTCTGTCTCAACAGTAAAAACCAAATTATCTTCCCTGGTGCTGCAGTGCAACCCAGCACAGAATGGGGCCCCTGCACCTGCCTCGGAAGGCTGAAAAATCCAATTCTGAACATTTTTGCTCCAGCAGCAGTAAATTTATAGCCTAGCACGAGGAAGACAAGATCTAAAAACTAATTTAGCAAAAAATAGCCTTTGCAACTAAAAATTAATGCTTCGAACGGCCTAAATGAAGCTTGAAAATAGCTTTTTTTTTTTTTTCTTTCCTGCTCCAACTGATGATTCACGTGCCTATTTGCAAACAATTCAAATGCAGTAAATTGAGAGGAAATATAAATCAGGTTCCTAAGTGAAGCTGCATAAATCCAATAAATGATTGATGAGAGAATCCTGTTTTAAGACACTGCTGTCTGTCTCTAGCGCTGAGGCAGAAAATAATGGGGCCTTCGTTTCTTTGAGCTGTGCCGAATCAAGCAAGTTTGCAGCAACCTCTGATTGCCAGTCAAGGTCAGATGCTGCTTTGTCTCTCCATCCGGCCAAGCTGCCCGAAAAGAGAGCTGCAAAATAACTCTGTGCTCCCCCCAAAACTTGGCACGGATTGTTATGGCACCTTCAAACCAAGGAAAGAGGACAGCCGCGCTACGGGAAAGCCAGACCTTGCAGTGCAGATCTGCAAAGGATTGAGCATTTCCAAGGAAACGTGGCTTCCTAGATGGACTGTGTGCTGCGTGCATCCAAAGCACGGCACGAGGCAGCCAGGAGCCATGCTGCTAGAGGATGTGCTGGAGCTGCAGTGTTGGACCAGCTTCCAGCTTGGAAGTTCAATGGATAACCCTGCACGTGGAGCCTGTATGTGGCTATTTGTAAATACCCTTGCACTTGGGGACTAGGGATGAGTTTACAGCTAGAACCAGCATCTAGCACGTGCTGCTTGGCCACGGCTCCCTGTTGTCCCAGGGAGCAGCAGCCCCAGTGCACGTGCCTTGGGAGACGGGTGGTTTTGCCCTGCTCAGTTCCTGGCACGGGGTCATCATTCAAAGTGCAGAGCAGACCTAGCTCTGGCACCCCCTGTCTCCAGGTGACACAAGCTGGTGACACAAGACCTGGTGACTGCTGTCACCCTGGAGCTGCCAGTGAACGAGGAGTCTTTAATGTGCCAGCCTAGAAGATATCTTTGGGGAAAGAATATGCAACAAATGGCAGGGATTTGGGTGCCTCCTCAGGCTGAGCATATCCCAAACAGATGCCAGGATATTCCGTGTCCCCTCGAAGGGCTGGTTGCCCATCCTGCTCATAATGAACAGCTCTGCAGGCGTTTTGCAGACCAAGATGTGTCAGGTGCTGCTGCTGCAACTGGTTGCAAGAAGCTTTTGCCATCAGCAAAGCAAAGGGTGCACTAAGAAGGAAACGTTACACAGCTCACAAGAGTGGCTCTGGAGCCCTAGATTAGAATGCAACAGTTCTGAGGTGCCCATTTCTAGCTGGGGCCTGAAGCAAGTCCCCAAGTCTCTTCTGCTGAGAGGGACCCTGAGGAATAGATGGTCCTAGGGACCATTGAGTGGATTGGACTGTGCCACACTCCTCCTGCTTTAAGCCGTGTCTGGATTTTAGCAGAACAGACCACTCCTAAACAGACCTTGCTTTTCACCTCAATTTACTCCCCTCTTCCTGACCCGCTGGCAGGCTGCAAAGGGAGAGGATGGTTTTCATAGAGAGATGACAGGGCAGCCAACAGTGTGACACATGGCTACTAAGGCCTCGGGTGCAGGAAAGCACCTGAATGAAAAACAACCTTATTGCTCCCCAGATGATGCTTGGACAGGGAGGCTCAATCTCTTTCTTCTGCACCTGACAGGTCAAGGCAGCTGCCATCAGCTCCTGTTTCCAGGCAGCTTGGCATAAATCAGTGTCAGTGGAATGAGGTGGCTTGTCCCTGCACCAGGTTGCCCCTGTTTGGATTTGGCTCTGAAACAGTTTTCATGAAAAATTTATTTTGAGAGAAAATGGATTTTCAATCAAAACAGACATTTCTGCGTAAAATATTGTTTGGGTTGACATTTTCCTTTTTTTTTCCTTTTTTTTTTTTTTAATAATGATACAGTTCTTTTCTTCTCCCACTCTCTTCCAAAGAGGCAAGCACAAAAATAATTCATCAGCAGTGCTAATTTTTTTTCAGTGAAATTGTGTTTGAGTAACAGAGGACTGAATATTTTTAGCGAAAAATCAAATATTTTTAGCAAAATTAAAGAAAAGTTAGTTTTTGGAAATAAAAACATCAACTGTTAATGTAGCAGAGAAATGATAACTATTTGGCGAATAATTCATAGGAGAGAAACTGTGGTCTGTTCATGGCTCGCCTGCGACACAGCACAGGGCCCTGGGCGCTGGCTCCACGAGGATGCTCTGGGGTGCTCAGTCACCACATCCCAGGGCCAGCAGCAGAATCCAGCTCCCCTGGATCCATTCTTCTCTTCCTCGTCTCCTGAGGTGTGTGCCAGCCCTGGTGATGTGAGCTCAGAGAACACAGTGCCCCTTGACTCTGTAGCCCACTCTGCTTCATCCATGGGCAGAGTGGGGCCAACAGCACAGATGGCCGTGAGAGCCTCCTCTTGTTGATGGCAATGCCCATTGACATGTCCACCTCCCTCACAGGGCTCACTGTGAATGTCTGCAGGATTTAAGCTTGCTGCACTCTGCTTTGGTTCCTGATGAGTCTGGATAAGGCACCAAACTAATCTACTGCAGCAACAAGCAGCATAGTGAAAACAGGAACAAGGGAGCAATGTGTGGGGACATGCAGTTTGTAATGGGGCTGATTTCCGTGCATCCCATGTGGGCAAGTGCTGAGGAAATTGCACTAGATTTGGCTTCCTGCTGCCCTCATTTCTGCCTGGCCCTTTGATGGGCCAAGGAAGGAGAGGTTGTGGAGTCTCCTTCTTCGGAGATCTTTGTAACCCACTTGGACACAGCCCTGTGCCACGTGCTGTAGGTGACCCTGCGTGTGCAGGGGGATTGGACTAGATGACCTCTGAGGTCCCTTCCAGCCTTAAGCATTCTATGATTCCACTTACCAAATGCTCCATGGGAGCAGTCTCACACAGGCATGGCTTTGCTTCTTCAGTTGCTCTCTGTTCTCTCAGCACCACCAAGTACGTCTCAGGGGGCTGCCCACTGGGAGTCTGGCTCAGAGTCTGGCAGGGGTTGGGCCAACATCAGGGACATGCAGTTTGTAACCCAGGCTATGGCCATGGGACAGCAACACAAGATCAAGAAGAGACTTCCAAAACATGCATAGTGCCTTGTGTTCCCATCCACATGTTCTATGGGGCAGGCATCCTTCCCCCGTTCAGCATCATAGAGCTAGCTAGTGGCACATGTCTTTCACCAGTCCCCCCAGCAAATTATCTGATGTGCAGTTGTAATCTCTTATTCACATCTGTCACAAGGGATCTTCTCACTGTTAGCATAGCCTTGGCTTGACAGTTCCTTTTCACTCCCTGAGCTCGCTAACTCTGGGATCAAATGGTGCTGGTGAAAGAGAAGGGTGAGGTGCAAGACCATGCCCACTTAGACCAGCCGAAGCTGTGGAGGCATTGTGCTGCATTGCAAGGAGGCTCCTTGCTGTCCGTCTGCCCTTTAAAGTAGCAGAGCAAGCTCTGGGGAGACCCCCAAAAAGGTTCACCATGCCAGCTGTGGCTGGCAGCTGGTTAGGCAGGCGGCCTTGGGATATTCTTGCCATTTTGCAGCTCTTGCTCTTTTGCAGGACTAGCAGAATTTCTCAGTGTAGAGACATTTGTCAATTTGCATAATTAAAGCACTGCAAACTCATCCAGATTCACAGATCCCTGTGCCGGCTCCCTTGAGACTCACCGCTTCTCTCCCATGAATTATTTATTGGCAGCGCTGTTTCAAACGGGCCCCTTTGTCTGTTGTGTTTGCTCCAGATTTCATTCCTGAAGCGCTGAGGAGTCGCTGTGGTCCTCGGAGGCAGAGTGTGGGGAAAGGAACAACCCCATTTGCCATAAATCTTCCTTTTGCTCTGTCCATCATATGAGAACAAGGGATTTCCCTTGAAACTACCCATCCGATAGCAAATCCACGGAAATGACTGTACGGAGAGCAGAGGCAGCAGTGGAAATCCTTGTAGCGGGAGAGCCACGGTGCCCAGCGAGGGTTTTGCACGGTCTCTGCACCAGCTCATGCCTCCAGATGCAGCATCAGGATGGTCTCTGCGTTGATGCTCAGCTCTTTCTGCATGGGAAAATGCAGCAGCCCGCATGGGACAGGCCATAATCCCCGAGCTCCCTGTGGCCTTGGAGGGAGCCAAGGGGCAGTGTGTCAGCTCCTGGCACCTCACAAGCTCCCATGAGCTTGGGCTTGCAGGTGCAAATGGTAGGAACACAGAGACCAAGCTTGTATTTGCAGGTCCTCCCTGCCAGAGTGTGCTTGTAAATCCCACATCAGAGGAACACAAATATTTGTGTTTCAGAAACCCTTCTGATGAAGTCCTCAAGCTCCCTCCTCTTAGATTCATTTTCCCCTCTCCGAGGCTGGTTCCTTCGTCCGTCTGTGAGCCCTGCAGACAGCGCTGCGCTGACAGGCAGGGAAGGAAGGCTGGCAGCCCCCCGAGATCCCAGGCCCTGTGTCCTGCCACTTCCCGGGCGGTGACAGCTCCCCACAGGCTGCCTCTGCAGCCCCAGAAATGCTGGGATGCCCAGACACTTCCTACAGGTCCCTTGGAGGAGCCCACAGAGCAGAGTCATTCCAGTCATACCAGGAGGATCAGCCTTTTTTCCTGGGCTGAGCACTTCCCACCTCGTTGTTCTGCCTGTAACCTGCAGGATAACGCGTGTCCCCCGGTCGCCGCCGCCCTGCTGAAGGAGTTTGCTGCTGCAAATTCAGCCCTGAAAAGTTTCGGCTTGTCACAACCAACGATGCCTGTTCCACGCCTGTGCTCTCCCCATCTATGAATATGCATATGCATCAGCGTGGCTTTTCATAGCGCAAGCACTTGCTCCTGGATCTCCTGGCGCGGTGCTGGCAGGGGTATCTGCCATGGGAGGGAAAAGCCCCAGCACGGCACTTATGGGGAGAACCTGGAGCCCTGGAGTCACCACCTGCCTGGAGATTTTGCTGCATTTTTGCCATCACAGGCCCTTTTCTGAGCCCGCAGAGTGGAGGCTGCGCAGGCGGCTCTGGCAGTGGCTTTGCTGGACTCGTAGCTGAAGAGGCTGGATCATTTATTCCTGCAAGCCCTGGCTCCTGCCGCACTCATCCCAAGGTGCAACCACAGCAGCGAGGCCCACGTGAATAATTTTTAGCTCCTTGCCCCTTTGTTGGGGGCTGCTCGTGAAAATCCCCCGCAAAGGATTTTCACAGCGTGGTGGAAGCGAGAATATTCATCTGGGTGTGTTATTTTTATTATTTATTTATTTATTTATTTATTTTCCTGCAGACTGCTGTGGCTGATGTATTATTTATACAGCAGGAAATCAGGCTCTGAGGATTCAAGTATTCTCCAAATAAGCTTTCTAATTCTGTCAATTAAGAATGCGCGGGCTGTTGGGTCTCTGGCTTGCAAAGAGTGGCAAAGGAGTGAAAGCTGCCCCTGGTCATTGCTCTGATGTGCTGCATCAACAGCACAGTACAGACGCTGCAGCTGGAGGAAAAAGATCTTTTTCCCAAAGATCTTTTTCCCAAACCAAATGCAGGAGATCTCTCCCTATGAGCTTTGTATGCAGAAGCTCTTGATGATTGCAATGGGACAAACAACTTCCCTGTGCTCCCGGAGAGGGGAATACTGAAGCCCTAAACATGTGGTCTTCTCATTGTAGCATTTTGTAATGAATTTTAGTGCTTTGCATTGCTATTAACAATTGGCTGCCAAAGCCCAGAGACTGCTGTTATAAGTTAGGGGTTGCTTACTCTCTAATTAATGCTGTAATTCTTCAGGCACTCTCAGAGTAGTTCTCAAATGAATGAACTGATATGTAATTAATACATAAAAGAGCATCTTCCCCCTTTCCATTCTTTCAGTAACCAAATGGCATTTTTTACATGATTTTGCAAGGAATTGCATTCCTGTGCCAGGAAATAGGGATTTGTTCCTAGTCCTAGAGTAAGACTTGGGCATGGCGCTGCAGCACAGGCTGTTCTTGCCTCCCGCAGGGAAGGGAATGCCATGGACAGTAAAGAGGGAACGATCTGACCATCCCCAAAAGGCAGCTGGGCACAGGACCATATCATGAGCTGCTGGCACTGAGCTGGGAAACAGTGTGTTCCCTTCCACCTGCAAAATCCTTGGCCCTGGTTTGTGGCTGAAGATGTCCATTTAGTAGCCAAGAAAAAGCAGTGGGAAGTGAGTTGGTTCTTACCAGCACATTTCCAAATTCTTTAGTGGATTTCTGCACAGCTCTGCCCTTTATGCCTTGGCAGAGTGTGTGTCTCATTCTCTTTTGTAGGCTAAGTGATCTTTCCAACCAAACCTTCAGTAACACTGTCCCTTTATTCCAAAACCAGCTGCTGGGGGCATGATACACATTGTTTTAATGAATTTTGGTGTTTAATAGTCACTGTGACTGTAGAGTTATAGACACTGTGATTGTGACTTCTTATTTGCAGAGCTCCCATCCTCTTTGGCACTGGCAATGCTCAAAGTCATAATTTCCAGGTACCTCTGAGATGACCCAGGTGTCTTCCAGAACCTGGTCTTTAATCTCATGTGTCCCTGGCCCACGCTGTGTGTCTTCCTGCTTGCTATTGGGTGCAGCACTCTTTGTCATCTCCATCGAGCCATCCATCCCTACCTGCCCCACGGTCTGATCCTCTTCCGCCTGTCGTTGAAGTTACAGTGTTTTAGGTTCAGTTCTGGTTTCCAGCTCTGCTCATCTGTGTTGCACAGGGGCCAGAAGCAGCATGTCCTCCTTTCCTCAATAGCCTGTCCCACTGCTGACCCTCAGATGCTGCATGAAATCCACAGGCTGGTAAATAGGGAGCAGGGATCAGCTCTGAACTGCAAAGGCTTCAGCTCATGTATTGCATTAGAGAGCAAAGCAGCCAGCAGGCAGCCGGCAGGTTATTTCTGGTCTGAAGAAGCTCATGAACTATAAAGCACACATGACATTAGACTTCTCCTGTCCTTCGTGCTGAGGAGGGAACAAATGCTTTTCTTTTCACCCCTAGTGAATGCAGTGCTGAGCATCTTCATTTGAGAATGCTGGGTTTGCTGTAGAAACAGGTCCCTGCTCTGACAGCTCCCCAGTCCTTATCCTGGGAAGAGTCAGAAACAAGGCTTTTGGGCTGAGAAAAATGAACACCAGAGAGAACACAAATCCCCTTCTGCACCTTCCTGGGACGAGTGGGGAGTAACTGCAGCTTTGGCAGTTCTGACCCAGCGCTCAGCCTGGGACGTGGGAAATGGTGTGGAGGAATTGTCACAGAGAGGGAAGCACAACAGAAGGTCACTGTTCTATTCTGCTCATTTCCAATCGGGTTGTCTTCTTCCTCCCTAGCCCCATCCCTTCTTCTTCTTCTTCTTCTTCTTCTTCTTCTTCTTCTTCTTCTTCTTCTTCTTCTTCTTCACTCTTTCCAAATAGC